>JAKCPI010026305.1:0-49641 GCA_023213315.1 Euborellia annulipes | reverse complement strand
AGAAAGTATTGCGATCATGTCAAAAATTCGATGTCGAGATTTTGATGGATATACATGTTTTTGAGGTCCCCTGAGTCCAAAAAAGTGGGTCCCCAAATTGGTCTGTGTGTGTGTATGTATGTATGTATGTGTGTGTGTGTGTGTGTCTGTATGTGTGGACAGATTTTTAGCATGAAGGAATTGAGCTACCGGATTGAAATTTTATATTTAACTTAGGTACCTTCCCACACGCTCAAAATAAGCTTTTTGAACAAAATCGACCAAAAAGTACTAGTACTTTACTGATGTACTTTTTCAGTTTTTTCGATTTTCTCGAAATTCCCTCCAAGGATTTTTTTAAAATTCATAAATCAATTATTTTTTAGATGCTCTTTAAAATGTATATTCTCATTTTGCCGTTGAAATCTTCTGAAGACCACTTTACTCTTGTTCTTCATAGGAAAGATAGGAAATGGTTGCCATGGTAACGGAATTTAAATCTTTTCTTTTTATTAGATTAAAAATCTGGTGTGACTGGCGCACAGCACACAACTTTCTCTTACCCTTCGGTAAGAGAAAGTTGCGCACTGTGCTGGTCACACCAGATTTTTTTGTGTCGAGATATATTTAGTTTCCGATAGCACCTTAGTTTCAAACTTGCATTTTAAATGTTGACTGCTTCAAATAAACTATGGTTATTTTTCAAAATTTTAATCTCATATTTGGACATTTTATACACAATATAGAATCGTAAATAAATACAAAATTTCATAAGAATTGGAAAAAAAAATTTTAAATGCGTAAAAAGTTCCAAAGGGGACCCCCTTTTGAATCGAAATTAACATACAAATCCCTATAGGAAATTAACATTGTTCCTATGCGAAGATAAGGTGGAAAGGAATTTAAAAAGAGTAGAGAGAGACGATAATGTTTGCAAGTGAGAGAGAACATATATGTTTTTCTTTGAAACAATTAAAGACACAAATAAATTTAAAAAAAATGGGAATTTAAATAATAATTGATTTTTAATCTAATAAAAAGAAAAAGATTTAAATTCCGTTACCATGGCAACCATTTCTCCATCTTTCCTATGAAGAACAAGAGTAAAGTGGTCTTCAGAAGATTTCAACGGCAAAATGAGAATATACATTTTAAAGAGCATCTAAAAAATAATTGATTTCTGAATTTAAAAAAAAAATCCTTGGAGGGAATTTTTGAGAAAATCGAAAAAAACTGAAAAAGTACATCAGTAAAGTACTAGTACTTTTTGGCCGATTTTGTTCAAAAGCTTATTTTGAGCGTGTGGGAAGGTACCTAAGTTAAATATAAAATTTCAATCCGGTAGCTCAATTCCTTCATGCTAAAAATCTGTCCACACATACAGACACACACACACACACACACACACATACATACATACACACACACAGACCAATTTGCGGGACCCACTTTTTTTGGACTCAGGGGACCTCAAAACATGTATATCCATCAAAATCTCGACATCGAATTTTTGACATGATCGCAATACTTTCTCTCCTATATATTTCATATATAGGCTAAGAGAAAGTAAAAATCAATTATTATTTAAATTCCCATTTTTTTTTTAAATTTATTTGTGTCTTTAATTGTTTCAAAGAAAACATATATGTCTCTCTCTCACTTGCAAACATTATCGTCTCTCTCTACTCTTTTTAAATTCCCTTTCCACCTTATCTTCGCATAGGCCTAATGTTAATTTCCTATAGGGATTTGTATGTTAATTTCGATTCAAAGGGGGGTCCCCTTTAGAACTTTTTAGGCATTTAAAATTTTTTTTTCCAATTCTTATGAAATTTTGTATTTATTTACGATTCTATATTGTGTATAAAATGTCCAAATATGAGATTAAAATTTTGAAAAATAACCATAGTTTATTTCAAGCAGTCAACATTTAAAATGCAAGTTTGAAACTATAGGTGCTATCGGAAACTAAATATATCTCGACACAAAAAATCTGGTGTGGCCAGCACGGTGCACAACTTTCTCTTACCGAAGGGTAAGAGAAAGTTGTGTGCTGTGCGCCAGTCACACCAGATTTTTGTATTTTTTTCTGAAAACTACATTAAAAAACAAAATTTTTATAGCCTTACGGGGTTCCGAAATACCAATTTTAAAATAAGTTATAGTTATTTGAAAAAAAGAGCAGTTTTTTACTTTTCTCTTACCTCTATATATATGTTAATATATATATAGAGAGAAAGTATTGGATTCATGTTAAAAATTCGATGTCGAGATTTTGATGGATATACACGTTTTGAGATCCCCTGAGTCCAAAAAGGTGGTTTTCGCGACATGGTCTGCCTCTGTGTGTCTGTCTGTGTGTCTGTGAACAAAATATCTCAAGAACGAAAAGAGCTAGGACGTTGAAATTTTATATTTAAGTTAGGCACCCCCCTGGGACGTGACACGAAGCTTTTGAACAAAATCGGCCAAAGAGTACTAGTACTTTACTGATGTACTTTTTCAGTTTTTTTCGATTTTCTCTAAATTTGCTCCAACGATTTTTTTTTAAATTCAAAAATCAATTATTTTTTAGATTCTCTATAAAATGTATATTCTCATTTTGGGATTGATATCTTCTGAAGACCACTTTACTCTTCTACTCCATGAAAAGATAGGAGAAATGGTTGCCATGGTAACAAAATATAAACATTTTGCCATACTTATAAATGTTACATCTTGAAAATCGAATGTACCGTACTGTCGGAAACTAAATACATGTCGACACAAAAAATCTGGTGTGACAAGCACAGAACACAACTTTCGATTACCGAAGGTAAGAGAAAGTTGTGTGCTGTGGGCCAGTCACACCAGATTTTTTTTTTTTCAAAAATCCATAACTTTTTTTTAGTTGGGTAAAAAAATTTGAAAAAATTCTCAAAAATAAGGGGTAGAAAAAAGATGTCGATTTGGCATGGAATGACCCATTTATGTTCTGGTAATCAAGTGCAGAATGCACCTTTAAATTACCGAAATTTAGAAAAAAATTGTGTGCTGTACGACCAGTCACGCCAGATTACCCCCCCCCCCCACTTCAGGATCCGCCCTTGTTTTCAATAAATAATTAAATTATTGAACAAAAAAAAAAATATTTTTGTTTTATAATCTACCTTAATAAATTTTTCAGACCCATATTTGTTTTTTTTTTTATTTTTATTTAATCTTTTTAATCGAAACAAGTAGAGTAGAGGTTTTTTTTTTTTTTAAATAATTAAGAGATGAGATGCGATGCAGCACTTAATTTTATTATAATTAATTCCCACCCACTTGTTATTACGTTTATCCTCGGATCGTATTTAATCCTTCTATCGACAAGAGCCCCCCCTCCCCTCCCCGCCCTCTCACACTTCATTAGATTTATTAATTTAAAAATTTGTTACACCCATCAAAATCTTAAAACAGATGTGGCGCTTTTTTAATTTCTCTTACCTATATACATTAGGGTGTCCGTTATTTCCCAAATTGCGTTTCATGATGCAAACGTCCTCTAAATTTTTAGGTTTTGACCTAAAAAAAAATATCAGACCCATATCAACCCTTAATATTTATATTAAACCGTGCCTAAATCATAATCCATTTCCCATTGAAATAACATGGGATTTTTGCACTTTTTGCAGTTTATTTTATTCCACTGAAACAAATATACCTAAAAATACCGTCAGAACATATTTTGTAGGAAATTTAACGCTCTACAAAAAAGGTCTGAATACTTTGTTCGATAAATTCAACCCCTTAAAAGTTATTCAAAGATTAAGGTGTATTCATTAAAACTATCGTTTTTTTAATTTCCATCATAATTCTCATTTATATCTCAATTGACTCATACTGATGGATAAGAAAATAAAAAAATACAAGAATTAGATAAAAAATAAAGAATATTTTTTCTCGTAAATTATAGTATCAAGATTTTTATTGTACTTTTTCTATTTTTACAATTTTTTTGTCAAACATTCTTTAGTTGTCTTAGTAGAAGGATATTTGGCTCTGTATATAGTAGAGTCAAATATCCTCCTGCAACTAAAGAATGTTTGACAAAAATGGTATTGGTTCAATTGAGATATAAATGAGAAATATGATGGAAATTAAAAAAACGATAGTTTTAATGAATACACCTTAATCTTTGAATAACTTTTCAGGGGTTGAATTTATCGAACAAAGTATTCAGACCTTTTTTGTAGAGAGTTAAATTTCTTACAAAATATGTTTTTTTATTAATATTATTTTTTAATATATATGACTTAAAATAAAAGCGTGGGGCGCTTCGAAGTGATTTCGAGGCTCGCGCCCCACACTTTTATTTTTAAGTCATAAATATTCAACAATTTTAACAAGAACAATTAAATTATTTTTCTCTTTTTAGTTCAATTTAAATAAAAGCATTTTTTTTAAATGCTTTTATTTATTTTGTTTTTATTTTCTTAAAATACTAATAAAAAGCATAAAGTGATTTTATCAAAAAAATTTTTTAGGCAATACACGAACGAGTTTACGAGCAAAAAAGAGTCTGTATGTGTGTGTTCAAAATAAAACACAAAGAAAAAGAGCAAGGAGGTTGAAATTGTATATTTAAGTTAGGCACCACCCTGACACTTGACACCAAGCTTTTGAACAAAATCGGCCAAAGAATACTTGTACTTTACTGATGCACTTTTTCAGTTTTTTTTCTATTCCTTCGAAATCGGGCTCCAACGATTTTGTTTAAAATTCAAAAATCAATTCTTTGAAATGTATATTCTCATTTTGCCATTGAAATCTTTTGAAGACCACTTTACTCTTGTACGTACTTCATAGGAAAGATAGGAGAAATTGTAGCTATGGGTAACAAAATATAAATATTTTCACATACTTATAAATTTTACATCTTGATTTCTAATATATCGGCGGGAATTAAATATATGTCGACGCAAAAAATCTGGCGTGACAAGCACAGAACACAACTTTCGATTACCGAAAGTTGTGTGCGACCAGACACATCAGATTTTTTTCATTAGTTTTTATCGTCTTTGGAACATTATTAAATTTAAATAAATATTCATTGAACTGTCTTGGATTGGAACCCGCGCCACATGTTTTTTTTTTTAAGATTGACATTTATCAACACTTCACCGCCATATTAAATGAAAAAAATTTAAAGCCATCTGAGGTGTTGTTTTTTTTTAAAAAGACAATTCTTGTTCACGTATTTTTACCATTAAGGGAATGAGTGAAAGGCAACTAACTCAACAGGTGAATCTCTTTGGTTGCCTACGCTCCAAAGGGCAGGCGTTCCCTTATTTCATCAATCAAAGGATCGTTCCTTCATGACGTCTAGCGAGTGAATAAGTTCTAATATAGAAATTCTCTATGACTTCCTGGAATTCAAGATTTGCTCGTTTTTAAAATAAAAAAAAAATAAATCTTTTATAATTGATAAATGTGATGCGGAAAGTGAATTTGCGAAGTAAAATACGTCAATGCGAGACACATTATCACATTAAATTCCTTAATGACTACTTACAAGCAGAATTGTCAAAAATAAGTACAGGTGGTGTCGTACTGTATATTATTATCATGCATATAAGCATGTCAGTACAATTTTGCAACGTCATAAAAAGTACAATGAACAAGACCTTTCAACAATTAACTATGGGTCATTCCACGTCAGTTCAACCAGGCCATTTCACCAAAAGTCTCAGATTTTTATGAACGCGAATATACATTTGAAAGAGCATCTAAAAAATAATTGATTTTTGAATTTTAATCAAAATCGTTAGAGCGAATTTTGAGAAAACCGAAAGAAACTGAAAAAGTACATCAGTAAAGTACTAGTACTCTTTGGCCGATTTTGTTCAAAAGCTTATTTTGAGTGTCCGGGAGGGTACCTAACTTAAATATAAAATTTCAACCTCCTAGCTCAATCCTTTTATGCTTTCAATTGAACACTGTGTGTGTGTGTGTGTGCTTAAAACTGAACACAGACGAAAACACAGTGTTCAATTCCAGTGTATTTTTTTTTTTCATCAAAAAGCAATGCTTTATTATTAAAACTTTTTTTTTTTTTTTTACCCCCCCCCCCCACCCCCCCCCGGGGGAAATTCACTTTTTTCCAATAACAAAAGTTGCTTCACATAAAATTCTATAACTCACGAATCAATTGCTGTCAAAATACACGTATCGTTTGAAGATTAGTACTAAATAAAATTCATAATTCTAGTAACGCCATCTATATGTCATTGTACGGACTTATTGAATGACCTGGTAAACATAGGTAAGAGAAAGTTAAAAAAAAAAAAGTTTCTTTGTTATGTCGGGAACATTTGAGACCACCCGCGTATTGAAATTGTCTGTGTAAATCTTTCCTATTCAATGATGAACATCCATCCATCATTTGACTGCTAATTGCCCTGAAGAAGGACGCGCGATTGACAATTATAAATTAAACCTTCATAGAATACACAACTGCAAAGAATACTTAAATATTTCTCTATACATTTCCTATGGGAGAAATCGTAACTTTAAGAATTAATAACTCGAAAAGTTATAGGAATTTCGGAACCCGAGTATTTTTCCGGGACTCTCCATAACGTCCTCTATAAGACTGCAAAATTTTGTTTCAAAATTCCAACGGGAAGTTGGTCAAACAGAGCGTGACAGACGGACAGACAGACAGACAGACGGACAGACGGACGGACGGGACGGACAGA
Source organism: Euborellia annulipes (assembly GCA_023213315.1). Taxonomy (NCBI): domain Eukaryota; kingdom Metazoa; phylum Arthropoda; class Insecta; order Dermaptera; family Anisolabididae; genus Euborellia; species Euborellia annulipes. Next base: position 42,940 of record JAKCPI010026305.1, on the reverse strand, counting down.
CAGACAGACAGACAGGACACTCCGTAATTATTATATATAGAAGATAAAAAAAAGTAAAAAAAAAAATCAAAGAAAAAGGCGGTGGTGATATTGAATGACAAAAACTCTCTCTCTCTAATCATCCATGAATAAATGAATGAGATCTCAAAATAGTGACCAGCTTATTTTGTTGTCTGTCTATCTATAGCCTCTCTCTAATTAATGAGGATTAAAATAGAGAGAGAGATCCGAATTAATTTTATCCTTGTATTACTCCCTAGTCAGCTAATAGGCGTAAATATGTTGAAAAGTGGCTCTGATATTCGATGTAAATAAATAAATACGAGATGAGGAGCCAGCCAGCTTCTGCTTATAGTCCAAGAGCTGCAAAAAATGGGCAAGAGTTTTCAGAATAGATTGCATTTTAGTGATGGAAAGATACTCTACAGTCAGCACTTCCAGTACCGGGGTGTTTAGCGGGAATACGCCGGTGGGATAGTTTTTCGCAAATATCTCGAAAACTAAACGGTTTTCCGCAAACATTCATCTATTCAAAAATAATCGAAATTAAATTACAAACAAAAATGGTCTAGTACATAATCATGCTAAAGTAAACGGTTCAGGAGATATAGAGGGGTAAAATTTGATGGTTGTCATGGTAACAAGATATAAATATTTATCTATCTCAGTGTCTCCTTTCATATGAATTATAAATTTTTCCGGTGCCCCCGGGTGTGGCGTAGTAGGTAGAGTGCCTACCTCCTATCCCAAACGTCGCGGGTTCGGACCCAGGCAGTCCGATGATTTGGATACCAGATGGCTTAAATAGAAATGCCTGAACCCCCAATAGATAATATATATTACAACGGTTATCGTCTAAAGTCTTAAATGGCCTGAGTTGCCGAAAAGACTGTGTGAATGTGTGTGTGAGTGTGAGAAAAAAGTGTGAATGTTTAAAAAAAAAAAAAAAAAAAATTTCCGCTCTATATCTCTTTTTAATATTGTTTTGGATGTGCTAACGGAGAGAATGAATGGCGTGGGTTTTTGGTCGGGAATGTTTGCTGACGACATTGTCATAGTGGAGCAGAGCAGGGAGTGGAGAGAGCGCTGGAGTGTTGGAGACAGGCAATAGAGGATGGAGGACTCAGGATCAGCAGAAAGAAGACGGAGTACTTGTGGTTTGGTGGAGAAAGCAAGGATGGAGAGGTATATTTACAGGGGGAAAAGCTGCAAAGAGTCAGGGATTTTAAATATCTTGGCTCTTTTGTGTCTTCTGAGGGGGACTTGATAAAGAGCTAGACCACAGGATCCAAGTTGGTTGGATGAATTGGAGAAGGGTTTCTGGAGTCCTATGTGATAGAAAGGTAAATGCTAAGGCTAAGGGGAAAATTTTTAAAACGGTAGTGCGACCCGCAATGATCTATGGCAGTGAGACCTGGCCGATAAAGAAAGCACAGGAAAGAAAGTTGGATGTGGCGGAAATGAGAATGGTGAGATGGGCATTGGGAAAAACAAGAAGGGATAGAGTGAGAAATGTGAAGATCCGAGGAATGGCAGGGGTGGTGGAGGTATCCAAAAAGATCCAGGAAAGTAGGCTGAGATGGTTTGGTCATGTGATGAGAAGAGAAGAGGAATATGTGGGGGAAGAGAATGTTAAATTTGAATGTGGAAGGAAAGAGACCAAGGGGTAGGCCCAAAAGAAGATGGATGGACTGTGTGACTGAGGACTGCAGGCAGAAGGGATTGGAGTTTGAGGATGCGCAGGATAGGACATTGTGGAGAGGGAAAATAAAAATGAGCGACCCCTAGGAAAAAAAAAATAGGGATAAGCCACAGCGAAAGAAGAAGAAGATCTCCCGAACCGTTCACTTTAGCGTGATTATATACTAGACCATTTTTGTTTGTTTAATTTAATTTCTATTATTTTTGTATAGGTGATTTTTTGCGAAAAACCGCATTGTTTTCGAGATATTTGCGAAAAACCATCTTCCCGCAACTTTACTGGCTTATTCCCGCCAAAGGCCCCGGTTTTGTAAGTACTGACTCTAGAGTATCTCTCCATCGTCAAAATGCAATCAATTCTGAAAATATTAGCCTTCAGAATAACTCTTGCCCATTTTTGTCGCCAGCTCTCGGACTATTAATAAAACTCTCAGATGAAGAACTTCATGTTGACGTCTGTTATGGTTTAAGGCAGGGGTTACCAATTTTTACTTTCTCTTACCTATGTATATATGTAATATATATATAGGGAGAGAAAGTATTGGATTCATGTCAAAAATTCGATGTCGAGATTTTGATGGATATGCACGTTTTAAGGTCCCCTGAATCCAAATAAGTGGTTTTCGCGACATGGTCTGTCTGTGTGTGTGTGTGGTGTGTGTGTGTTCGCTTTTAAGCATGAAGGAATGAAACTATGAGGCTGAAATTTTATATATAAGTTAAACACCCCCCGGGAGCGTGACACGAAGCTTTTAATCAAAATCGGCCAAAGATTACTAGTACTTTACTGATGTACTTTTTCAGTTTTTTTCGATTTTCTCAAAATTCGCTCCAACGATTTTTTTTTAAATTCATAAATCAATTATTTTTTAGATGTCTCTTTAAAATGTATATTCTCATTTTGCCATTGAAATCTTCTGAATACCACTTTACTCTTGTACTCCATAGAAAAGATAGGAGAAATGGTTGCCATGGTAACAAAATATAAATATTTAATGTAAACAAATCCTCAAGCAGGCACTGGATTGGAATATTGGATCTCACCACAATAGCCCCCAGGCAACTCTACGGGGAGAGGGAGTTGCTGTGACATCCTCGTCCTAAAGAAGATTCCCTCTCAGTGATGCATTCTTCGAAAGGAGTCGGTGCTGAAGGAGTTCCTACTTAAACTAGGACCTCCTCCTTAGCATAGAAGAGGTTGGATATAAGGAGCCGGCTGGAACCAGAAATAAGAATTAGTTCACTAGCTAGAGACGAAAGCAGGAGGAGGAGTTAGAGATAGGAAATAATTTAACTTCACGGGGTGCCGGTAGATGGCTACGACCAGAGGCTGGTTGGGTTTGAGGTGTGTGTCTTCGTGCACGAAAGCAACTCGGGCAAATAAACGGGGATCCCGACAGGAATTTCAAAATAAATAAATTTTTCCTTACGGCAGAGTTTTTTTGCAATTTTTCTCGTAAGATGAAAATGGACTTATGAAGAGCAGGATAAAAGACGAAATAGTCTGAAGCCGCGAAATTAAAAATGTAAAATTACAGCGCCTCGAGCGCATATTGTAATTGTAAATGAAAGATAATATTTATTTAATTAATTTTTCCTTACGGTTTGACTGAAAAATTGTAGTAATTGTTTATGAAAAGGCGAAGTTCCGCCTCATGCGACGTTTCGAGAGGCAATCACTCTCTTCCTCGGGATCTGTGCCCAACAATAAATAATTGTTGGGACCACGCTCAAAACGTTGACAGCTAAATTGCTTTTTTTTTATTTTTCCTGATTGACTCTTTCCCATATATAAATATTATATGACAAGATCAGTGTTGTTAAGTAACACCAAGTAATGCTGGAAATCACCCGAAAAAAAAAAAATTTGCTCACACCGCGCAACTAAATTACTTATTTTAGGTGTAAAAAAAAAAAAACATGAATGAATACATGAATGAAGGAGATATTATTAGAAAAATAACGTCTTTATATGGTCTCTGATAAAGGAATGCGATATGCACAATAGTTTTTAAGGAATCTTTAAAAAAAAAAAGGAAAGAAAGAAACCCTTAGAGAGAGTGAGAGTGTTGGGTGTATGTGTGTGCGTGTGTGTTCTCTCTCTTATGAAAGACCATGTGAGTGAGTGTGTCGTGTGTGAGCCAGACGTTCCCCCCCCCGTATGGGGCCAGTCGGGCCGGTCCTGCCGCCGCCACCGCCGCCGTCGCCGCTCTCTACCCGCCTGCTCCCTCCACGCCGTCGTCGTCTTGATCCCAAACAGATACACACAGTCACTGCACCACGAGCTGCGCTCGCGTTCACATCACTCGCGGAGCAATATCATCATCCCCCCTTTTTTTATTCCTACCCCACCACCACCAATACCCTAGAAAATTAAAAAAAAAAAAAACACTTTTTTTTTTCGTTTTTGTGTATCGGGTCTTTTTTTTTTTGTTAGTGAGTTTTTTTTTTTTTTTTTTTTTGTAATTTAGTGACAAATATTCAAGTGCACCAATACTCACGGAAAGAGATATATTTTTTTTTTTGGTTGTTGGTTTAGCGGCGCGCGCGATGGCCTTTCGCGGCTGGCCGTTGGTGCTTATCGTTTTTGCCGCCGCCACTACTACTACTACACTCGCCACTACTACTACTGATGATGAGGTACACACTCATTACTAACCTTAACGCTTGCAACAATCACTAACCTCTAAAAAAAAAAAGAAAAGAAACCGAAACGCTATGCTTTTTTTTCTCGTTAAAAAAATCTAATCCCGAAGAAGAGCGTGATTACCGCTCGAAACGTCGACAGAAAAATTTATTTTTTGGTTGACTCCATTCCCATTTATTTTTATATGAAATTTTGTACTCGTTATGGATGAAATCCTCGGGTTCTTAAATTCCCAAGAGTCAGGGATCAAAAAATTCCCGAAAATACAGAATTTTCCCGTAGGAAATGCATTGATTTCTCCACTCTACTTATGAGAAATCTAAGCTAATTAATTTTAATAATTAAATAATTAAATCTCACAAATAAAAAATAATAAGCATTGTTATAAAATCAATTTTTTTTTCCTATTGTTATTAATTATGAAATAAAAACTAGTTTATTATTCCTTTTGTTATTTAAATATGAAATAAAATTCATTTTTTTAATGAGTCTAGAAGCCCTCGGGCCTGGTAGCGCGCCTGTCTTGTATACCAAGGATCGCGGGTTCGGACCCCAGGCAGTCCGATGATTTTATTTTTTGGATACCAAATGACTTAAAAAAGAATGCCCTTGGACCCCTCTAATAGATATATTTACAAATAACAAGTAGCGTTAAAAGTCTTAAAAAAAAAAATTAATCTAGAACATTTATTTATACTATTAGGTATCCTAATTAAATTTAAATAAATATTCATTGGATTGTCTGGGATCTGAATACCAACCCCGTGGCTTTAAAGATAGGAAAAACAAAAAAAATATTTTGTTTCTGCGGCATAAACTTATGAAGTCAATTTGGATAGCTATAGCTAACTCAGCCTATAAATTATTTTGTTTGGATTGACTCTGATTTTCAGGATAAATTGGACCAAAGACACCAAAGGAAATCCCATACAAAACGTTCTTCTTAATATGTTTTAATTAATTTTATTATTCTTTGGATCATTTATATCACTTTGTTTGTTTGATAACAGTATAAATTGGACTCAAAAAATAGAGTCAATTCAACAAAAATATTATTACTTTCTCTTACCTATGTATATATGTAATATATATATAGACAGAAAGTATTGGATTCATGTCAAAAATTCGATGTCGAGATTTTGATGGATCTTCACGTTTTGAGGTCCCCTGAATCCAAAAAAGTGGTTTTCGCGACATGGTCTGTCTGTCTGTGTGTGTGTGTGTGTGTGTGTTTCAATTTTAAGCATGAAGGAATTGAGCTTGAATTTTATATTTAAGTTAAACAACCCCCGGGGCCGGAAAAATAAGCTTTTAATTAAAATCGGCCAAATACTATCTACTAGTACTTTACTGATGTACTTTTTCAGTTTTTTTCGATTTTCTCAAAATTTGCTCCAACGATTTTTTTAAAATTCAAAAATCAATTATTTTTTAGATTCTCTTTAAAATGTATATTCTCATTTTGTCATTGAAATCTTCTTAAGACCACTTTACTCTTGTATTTCATAGAAAAGATAGGAGAAAGAGTTGCCATGGTAACAAAATATAAATATTTTCCCATGTTTATAAATTTTACATCTTGAATGTTCCGTACTGTCGGGAACTAAATAATATATGTCGACACAAAAGATCTGGTGTGACAAGCACAGTACACAACTTTCGATTACCGAAGGTAAGAGAAAGTTGTGTGCTGTGCGACCAGTCACACCAGATTTTTTTGTATTAAGCAGACCTAAACCTATATAAGTTATCTTCTTTACTCTCTAAAAACGAATTAGTAAAAAACTACTAATTTATAGTGTATAGTCACTTTTTTAAGATATGCAAAGTAGACCACCCGCAAATAGTGGATATCCACTTTTTCAATTAGTAAAAATTATTAATATGAAAAATTCACTAATTGAAAAAGTGAATTTTTAAAAAAATAATGACCAAAAAAAAAAAAAAGAAACGTTTAAGATACGTATATGAAATAAGGTGTGATGACACCGGGACCGAACTTGTGTTTACTGACTCGAGTTCTAGCCGAACCCACTTAAACTTGACTTACTTTTACTACTCTGTTATTTTGTATATAAGTATGTCGCTGATGTTAACAATGCTTTTTACTTGAATGTTACTATATTCCTTCCCAGCAATTTATTTCTAAATAAACTTAATAAAACTAATTATCGTTATATCAAGAAATATATTTACTAAATTTTAAGTAAAAATATTTCTTAATTGACTATTTAAAAAATAATATTTTATTAATTTAAAAAAATTTGGAATCTATTTGTTTTGACTTAACATATATTTCCTGCAATTTTTAACAAAAAATACAAGTTATCTCAATATTATTATTTATTTGTATTATTATTACTTAAATAAAGCCTTATATTGCCAAAAATGTCTTTATTAAGGAACCGATCAAACAGCTGGTCGGCCATGTTGGCTTCTCAGACAGCCGGAATTGAATGAACTACTTTTTGAATTAGTAAAAAATAACTAATCTAAAAGTAACCAATAAATTTACTAAATATATTAGTAGATTCTACTCAAAATGACTAAATTTGATGTAATTTTCTTACCTACTATTTGAATAAGTAAAAATTCTACTAATTCGTTTTAAGAGAGTATATATGGGGCATTCCACGCCAACTCGACCACTTTTGAACCCGACCATTTTTGATTTTGCTGAAACTTTGTCATCTTTTTGTACCCTATTGAAAACGTGTCTGAGAATTTTTTTCAGATTTTTCGACCCAGCCAAAAAAAAGTTATAGCATTTTCAAAAAACATCGATTTTTTTTTTAAATAACCGTAAAACTGTCAAAAATTAACTTATCGGGACGATTTTTTTTTGAAATTTTTGTCTTTAAATGTACTTTTCAGAAAAAAATATGACAAAATTTTACAGATTCATCTTGAATGTTTTTTTTTGACAATTTCGGAAAAAAACAAAAATTTCGGGATGAATGACACTTTTTTTTTTAATTTTTTTTTTTTATAAAATACTTTGATTTTTTCTACAAATGCTCAGAAAATTTCAGAGTGGGATTATTTCGCGTTCTATTTTTTTTTTATTTTTGAAAAAAAAAATTTTTCTTTTCTCCGCTTATTTATCATGATGGTGCTCTTAAATTCTTCCAGGATTGACTGAGATTCTAGAAAATTGAAGAAAAATAATAATAATAATAGTTAGGGGTGATGAAAATCGAGAAAATTCCATTTATCCTGAAAAAATTAGAAATTAGTTGTGTATTCAACTACTGAAGTATTTGAAGCGTCAAGTAAAAGCTTAGAAACATGGGCGTAACTAGGTGGGTGCCGGGGGGGCCTGGCCCTCCCCAGAAAGCTCCTTGCCCCAAGAAAAATTGAAGGGCGGGCCATGGGACCAGCCATCTTCGGGTGGGCCTGGAAAGCCCCCATATTTTCTCAATTTTTCTTGGGGTAAGGAGCTCTCTGGAGGGTCAGGCCCCCCGGCCCCCCTAGTTACGCCCATGTTTCTAAGCTTACTTGACGCTTCAAATCACTTCAGTAGTTGAATAAACAACTAATTTCTAATTTTTTCAGGATAAATGGAATTTTGTCGATTTTCATCACCCCTAACTATTATTATTATTATTTTTCTTCAATTTTCTAGAATCTCAGTCAATCCTGGAAAATTTAAGAGCACCATCATGATAAATAAGCGGAGAAAAAAAAATTTTTTTTTCAAAAATAAAAAAAAATAGAACGCGAAATAATCCCACTCTGAAATTTTCTGAGCATTTGAGAAAAATCAAAGTTTTTTATAAAAAAAAAAATTAAAAAAAAAGTGTCATTCATCCCCGAAATTTTTTTTTTCCGAAATTGTCAAAAAAAACATTCAAGATGAATCTGTAAAATTTTGTCATATTTTTCTGAAAAGTACATTTAAAGACAAAAATTTCAAAAAAAAATCGTCCCGATAAGTTAATTTTTGACAGTTTTACGGTTATTTAAAAAAAAAATCGATGTTTTTTGAAAATGCTATAACTTTTTTTGGCTGGGTCGAAAAATCTGAAAAATTCTCAGACACGTTTTCAATAGGGTACAAAAAAGATGACAAAGTTTCAGCAAAATCAAAAATGGTCGGGTTCAAAAGTGGTCGAGTTGGCGTGGAATGCCCCATATATAATTCTTCTGTACGTGTGTATGTGACTGAACTCCTCCTAAACGACTGAACCGATTTTAATGAAATTTTCTGTGTATGTTTGTGAGAGTCCCGGACAGGTTTTGTTTCACATATAACAATAAGTTAATGAGTAATTAACCGTTAAAATAAGAAAAAAATAAAAATTAGGAGAAACGGTTGCCATGGTAACAAAATATAAATATTTTACCCATGTTTACGATTTTTTTATATATTTACATTTTGAATTCTAAAATTATTATTATCGGCGTAAATTTTTTGTCTGAGTACCGGGAGAGTCCCGGAAAGGATATGATTCACAAAAAATCTTAAGTTCATGAATAATTAACCGTTAAAATAATCTATATATTATAAAAATGAATTGGGAAAAATGTTTGTATGTACCGGTATGTATATAAGTAGACGAGTAAGGGGGTCCAGGGGCGCAGCCCCTGGCTAGACGGAGAGCCCCGCCTTCGGCGGGGCTCTCCGTCTAGTACCGTATATAATTAAATAGTCACGCTCTATTTTGGCAACTTCTAGTTCAAATTTTGAAATGTAATTTTTTATGCATTAAAGAGGACCTTCTCGGGATTACAGGAAAATTATTTTCATCGCGAAATTCCTATAAATTTTTGAGTTATTAATTCTTTAAGTTACGATTTCTCCCATAGGAAATGTATAGAGAAATAGGGTTTGGAATATAGCAATGACAATTTTTTTTTTCATAATTAAGAAAATGCGAGGGCGCCCTCAGGCGTGGTGTATGGGTTAGCGTGCTAGCCTCCTATACCAAGAGTCGCGGGTTCGGACCCCAGGCAGTCAGATGATTTTATTTAAGCTAAATGGCTTAAATAAGAATGCCTGGACCCCCAATATAGACTAATTCATAAATAACGGTTATCGTCAAAGTCTTATATGGCTTGAGTTGCCGAAAAGACTGTGTGAATGTGAGTGTGAGTGTGAATGAGATAAAAGTGGGGGTCCAGGACCGCCGAAGTCGGGCGCGCCGGCTAGTTACATAAAATTCTTTAACAAATCCCATGCCGTAGAATCAGTGTTGGCCTGTGTAATTTTTTTTTTTTTTTTTTTATTATGTATAAATTCTTGAATTCTTTCACTTCCGATTTGCGAGGATTCCAACGAGAGACTTGTTTGAGATCAATTTTTTTTTTTTTTTTTTTTGCTTATTCCAGAGAATTGCAAAGTTGTTCATAAAAAGGGAAAAATTAAGGATGTAGAAAATTGGGGAAGGAGGAGGCAAGGGTAAATTACACCCCCCCCCCCCTTGAAAGTAAAAAATTAAAAAAAAATCTGGGTGTGACTGGCGCACAGCACACAACTTTCTCTTACCTTCGGTAATCGAAAGTTGTGTACTGTGCTTGTCACACCAGATTTTTTGTGTCGACATGTATTTAGTTTCCGACAGTAGTGTACATTCGATTTTCAAGATGTAAAATTTATAAGTATGGCAAAATATTTATATTTTGTTACCATGGCAACCATTTCTCCTATCTTTTCTATGGAGAACAAGAGTAAAGTGGTCTTCAGAAGATTTCAATCACAAAATGAGAATATACATTTTAAAGAGCAACTAAAAAATAGTTGATATATGAATTTAAAAAAAAATCGTTGGAGCAAATTTTGAGAAAATCGAAAAAAAAACTGAAAAAGTGCATCAGTAAAGTACTAGTACTTTTGGGCCGATTTTGTTCAAAAGCTTCGTGTCACGTCCCATGGGGGGTGCCTAACTTAAATATAAAATTTCAACCCTCCTAGCTCTTTTCGTTCTTGAGATATTTTGTTCACAGCACACACACCCACACACACACACACACACACAGACAGACCATGTCGCGAAAACCACTTTTTTGGATTCAGGGGACCTCAAAACGTGAAAATCCATCAAAATCTCGACATCGAATTTTTGACATGAATCCAATACTTTCTCTCTATATATATATTACATATATCATAGGTAAGAGAAAGTAAAAAATGTTTTTTAACTTATTCTAATTGATGGAGATATGAGACAGCCTGGTGGATATTATTGAGAAGAATGAATAAATAAAATCTGGAGATGTTTTTCAGGCCAATTTGAATTAACTCCTTCCGCTATGGATCAACGTTTCTGACTTCTTCTTCAGGACCATGCGGTGTCAAGAAAAACAAATAGCCTTAAATTTTGTAATTTAACGTTGTGATTAATCATCATTCTTCGTTTGGCTCCATTGCTTTTCATTAGCGTGATTAATCACAACTAAAAATGACAAAATTTGTTTTTCTTGACACATCATGGTTTGAAGAAGGAACTTCGAAACGTTAATCCAAATAAATTGGCCTGAAAATCATCTCCGGATTTTATTTATTCATCCTTCTCAAATTATGATTTTTCCATTTGAGAAAAAATAATCCGATCCCACTGCAATTCTTTGCGTTTTTTTTTTTATTACTTTCTCTTACCTATGTATATATGTAATATATATATAGAGAGAGAGAAAGTATTGGATTCATGTCAAAAATTCGATGTCGAGATTTTGATGGATCTTCACGTTTTGAGGTCCCCTGAATCCAAAAAAGTGGTTTTCGCGACATGGTCTGTCTGTGGGTGGGTGGGTGGGTGGGTGGGTGTGTCTGTGTTCAATTTTAAGCATGAAGGAATTGACCTACGAGGTTGAAATTCTATATTTAACTTAAACACCCCCGGGACCGGAAAAATAAGCTTTTAATCAAAATCGGCCAAAGATTACTAGTACTTTACTGATGTACTTTTTCAGTTTTTTTCGATTTTCTCAAAATTTGCTCCAACGATTTTTTTTAAAATTCAAAAATCAATTATTTTTTAGATGCTCTTTAAAATGTATATTCTCATTTTGCGATTGAAATCTTCTGAAGACCACTTTACTCTTGTATTTCATAGGGAAGATAGGAGAAATGGTTGCCATGGTAACAAAATATAAATATTTTCCCATACTTATAAATTTTACATCTGAATTCAAATGTTCCGTACTGTCGGGAACTAAATATATGTCGACACCAAAAATCCTGGTGTGACAAGCACAGTACACAACTTTCGATTACCGAAGGTAAGAGAAAGTTGTGTGCTTGCGCCAGTCACACCAGATTTTTTATATTCAGAAGTATTTTGATTGTTGGCTTTTGAGCGACTAATCGAGGCTTCTTCAGAGCAATGCATAGTGTTTATTTTATTAATTTGAATGGCTTTCCAAAAAAAATATTAAATCTTAAAACAAAAATACAAATTCACCTTTTAACTGGTACAAGAGAAAAAATAATCCTATGCTACTGTAAAGTATTTTTTTAATTTTTTTATACATGATTATTTTGATTAAATCTGGGATTGTACAATTATTTATCTAAATTTCTTAAATAATGGAAGTTTTATTTGTCTATGGCCAAGTTAGTGGTGGCTGATTAAAACAATATATAATATATTATATAGATTTTATTTTTGGCAGCAACTGCAGCTGACAGTTTCGATGGTTCCCTCCATCATCTTCAGGCCTAAAAATAGGGCCTAAATTTAGGCCTGAAGATGATGGAGGGAACCATCGAAACTGTCAGCTGCAGTTGCTGCCAAAAATAAAATCTATATAATATATTATGTATTGTTTTAATCAGCCACCACTTTCTTGGCCATAGACAACATAAAACTTCTATAATTATTTTGATTGTCGACTTTTCGGTGACTAATATGCCTTCTTCAGAACAATTTTATGTTTTATTAATTTGATGGCTTTCTAATAAAAACTAAATAGAGTTTCTATTCTGTGACTGCGATCATCTTCATGTATTTTGGGTAAATTTATATTATAGGCCTACATAAAATAGCAGAGGAGCGAAACGTTAGCTAAAGGTGCGAATAGGGGCCTGGAGTTCTTTTCTCTATAGAACTACAATCTGTAAGAAATATCCCTTCTTAGGGCTGGTCGCTTCAAATCTAGTCAACTAGAAAACTTATTCTCCAGATAGTAAATCATCAATATAGTAAACAAGCACACGCTTAACCTTCGAGATTTTTCACATATCATTATCTGAAAATATTTGTAAGTTACAACTTAATTAAAACATTATTTATAAAAATTATTAAAAATAAAACTAATAAATCTAAAAAAAAAATAAATAATAAACAACGATTGTGTTTCTAATTTCACTCCTTATACCGAACTTTGTGACTTATTGTTAGCTAGTTAACTATGATCTTCCCCCCGCCGGGGGGGGGGGTTTTTAAAAAAACAGACTTATTTAATCATATGATTAGAAAAGACTCAACTACCCACACAGCACAAAATATTGCAGGCAATGTTGCAGAAATATTGCGAATATTGCTCAATAGTGACAATATTGCAGCAACATTGATGCAATATTGCAGCTCAAACAGCAACATTGTAACAATATTGGCGCAATATTTCTGCAATGTTGCAAAAAGGCGGACATAGGAATATTGCAACAATATTGCAGCAATGTTGTCAAGATTTGCAGTGATCCGAGGGATAGTTAGTTAATTAGAAATGAAGCAACCGGCCTTTAGAGAGCTTACAGACGTGATTAGAGAAGTGATGTTTTTTTGATAAGATTTATGAATTATGGCATTTGTATAAACAAATAAACATCTCTGTGGCGCTTGACACACTAATACGTAACAGGGTCCATATATACTTTTGATTGCTACAGATAGAATCTCCCTCTGTGCTATTTAGCGTTCTGGTTTGAGATTCTTCAACAATTTCCAAGTGTCCAAACTATGGCTCTGGTTTATATCAAATAAATTTTGTTTCAAATTTAAAAGAAGTTGGTGTATCTAGGACATAAAGCTTAAAATTCTTTTAAAAGATTTCAAAATTTCTCATCATGTGATAAATAAAAACTTCCTTTCTCTCTCTCTCATACCTACCTATATATTCATATAAATATTTTTAATCTTATATAATATATAAATGACCTCTCGCTAGCTATTCATTTTCATTAATTGGCAAAAAAATTTGTAATAAGATAGAGATTATTATAAATTATATGTATTTATATACGATCTACATCTCTTTGTTTCTAGGATAGAAAAAGTGAGGTTAACTCATTTAGATTGGCCAAGCAGCCAATAGCCACTTAAAATAAAAAAAACTCATCTAGATAAAATAATTAATTCTCATAACATTCTTAATTTGACCAAATAAAGAAATGAATTTATAATTCGTAAAATATCACGAATTAACTTTTTACTAAAATTAGAGATGTGGCGTCATTAAGTGGCGTAAAACTCGCCATTTTTATATACAATCTACATCTCTTTTAAAAATAAATAATTGAGAGGTTAACTCGTCCCTTTTTCTTGATACCTAAAATTAAAATGAATAAAAGAATTTTCATTGTTAATATTATAAATTTATCATATCTCTGATTTTTTAATTCATTTATTTATTTATTTTTATTCTCTTCTCTCTCTCGTAATTTATTGTATTTATTTTCATTTATGTTAATTTTTCTTTGATCCTTTATTTACATTATTTTTTCAACGTTTTTACATAATAAAAAAAATTATCTTAATATTTATTGTTAATTTTGTTAAAATAAATATTTGACTTTATCTAAATGAATGACATAATTTTCTTAGTTTTCTTCACCTATGATTTGTTGTTCATTCAATTTTCTCTCTTTTTTATTTTTACGTTTTTAAATAATTTTCTTCATGCCGGTAATTCTTATCTTTCTTTCCTACGCAAGTAAAGAAAAAAATCTACTTTATTTAAGTGCTTTTTTTTTGCTCTTTCTCTTCTCTTAAAAATTAATTAGACTTGAATAATAATTTGTGAATCCTTCATTCGTTAATTTTATCTTCTTTGGTTAATGTTATTTTTTTTTTTTTGGTAACACTGCCTAACAAATAGAATTGTTTCTTACTTAATTCATCAAATATAAATTTATATCCCGTTTAATCAAAATAATAAATAATTAGTTTTATTTAATTAAAACAAGGAATTTTAAAAATGAATTTCCAATTAAAACGTTTAAATAATTAATTTGAATAATAAGAGCCTTTTTTTCAAATTAATGAATAAACAACCAACAATGCTTGTTTTTTAGATAAATATTGGCTAGTAATTTGATTATTATTAAAATAATCTACATCCTCTAATATTATCTAAGAGTAAATAAATTTCATTTGTTAGAAATAATTTGCTTTTTTTTTCTAATTAAGAATTATAAGGTAAAAATTTCATAATTTATATTTAAAAAAAAAAAAGATAAAAGTTAGCGTTTATATTTATATATCAACATGATTAAATGAATATTTACATTCCCTAGGAAAAATTAACTTTTAACTTAATTGCATTTAAGTTTAAAAAAGAGAAGCTCTGAACGTCCTCCTCTGTTAGTTTATATAATATTAAAATTATTAAATTATGAGCTCATAACCTAAAAAAAAAAAGGTAAATAAACACTGATTTCATCTCAACTTGCACTTTTTAATCTCTTATTAAAAAAAAAAAAACTTTCTTAAACAAAATAAATAAATATTTTTTCCCTTTCTGTTGTCATGTTTCATTTTTTTTTTTTTTTAAGAAAATGCACGTTTTTTTTTATTTGACTAAAACTTATCTGCCCTTTTGAATGATGTGAATATAAATAATGACATTTGGTAAACAATAGTTAACTTAGTTACAAAAATGCTATGACCTGAAACTATCACCTATAACTCAAAATTAACCAAATAAATTTTGACAAATTTTCTTTAAAAATCATAGATTTAGAAAAATAAATTAAATTTTTATGAAAGAAATGCAAAGATTTGAGGTAGTATTAAAAATAATGTGTGAACTTGAGAATTTATTAAAATTTATTTTAAGCAAATGTTATACAATATTTATCTGAGAAAAGTCATAAGATCATCATCATCTTTCTCTTTCCTTTTTTTTTAAAGAGTTGAATGAATGATTTGAAAAAAACAAACAAACAAACATTGCCAAATGAGATAATCAATCGAAATTGCAAATTATAAATAGAAAATCTAATTATATTCTTTGAATAAAGAAAAAAACATGAAAGATAATATTCTTTATAGAAGGAGGATGGGATGTTGATGATTAAGAGGGAAAATAAGAATTTGAATCATCATTAAAGGCGTTAAAGAATAAATATACAAATTATTACAAAAAATTTATGTTATATACCAGTTGGGCCTAATTTTTTAATTATATTTGATTGTACAAATAATATTTTTATTTTTAATATTACCTCAAATCCTTGTATTTCTTTTATAAAAAAGTTTTTCAGTTCTATGATTTTTGAAGAAAATTTGTCAAAATTTTGTTGATTAATTTTGACTAATGGGTGATAGCTTCAGTTCATAATATTTTTTTGTAACTAAGTCCACTATTGTTTTTAAAGAAACCAAATGCCATTATTTATATTTTTATGTTTAAAATGTTAAAATTTTGTTGGTTAATTTTTAACTTATTTAATTTTGTACTAACAAAAAGCTTTGTCATATCAATTATAAATATTTTTAAAAAATTTGTTTGAGATTTTAAACACAACAATATTAATAATGACATTTTGGTTTAAAAACAATAGTGAACTTAGTTGCAAAAATGTTGTGACCTGAAGTTATCACCCATAAATCAAATTTAACCTACAAAATTTTGACACATTTTCTTCACAAATCATAGACTTGAGAAAATAAGAAATTTTTACCGTTTTTAGCTAGAAAAAAACAAAAAAAAAACATTTTTTTACAAGTTGTGCGTTGTGCGTCCAGTCACAGTAGAATCTTTTTTTATGTAATTGTCAATGAAAGTCCATCATCATCTTATAATTAATCTTTTTTTTTTTTACTTCTTCTTTCTGGCTAATCCCAAGACTTCTTCATTCATCTTATTTAATGAGAAAATAATTTCTTAAATTTATTACAAATCGATAAATAAAAATTAAACAAAAAAAAAAAAAGAGTAAGATGATCTTTTAAACTTTTTTTTGTTTCTAAAGAAACATAAACGTTAAAATAAATGAATTAGAATAAATTTATTAAAAAACGTTAAAGTTGAACTTTAAACCGTTTGAGAAAATGACCCTAAATGGGGAGGAACTAAAGGGACTCTCTGGTAACACAAGAATTGAAAAGATTTGGGTGTACAGTCAGTGCACAAAGTTAAAAACCCACTCATGGGTTTAAGTATAAAGAAACTATTTTATACAAATATGGTGTGACCAGTCACACAGCTTTCTCTTAGCTTGGGTAAGAGAAAGTTGTGTACTGTGCTTGTCACACCAGATTTTTTTGTCTCGTGAGGATGGGAATGATGCGTTCCCGAAACGTGGACGAAAATTTAAATAAAATTTTCTATTCTATGCTGGCTGTCTACACCTTCCTGTTTCTCTGTAAAATGAAATTGTTAATAGGATTTTAGCTAATTTCTTGCAAACATTCAATGCACAGACAGTAGTGTGCGTGTGTCGTTTGGGATGCCTAACTCAATGGCGTTAACAAGTTTTATTATGACTGGTCTATTCTCTAAAAACAGACGTTAAAATTTAAAATAAATAAATTGGTGTTAAAAAGTAATGTAAAAACAATCAGTGTTTAAAAAAATTCTATTCTCTTTTAACAGCGACGTTATCATCTTCCTTTTATTTCAAAGCTATCAAAATCATAACCTTACTTTTTAGGTTAAGAACGCCATGTTTATTTTAAACATGATGTTAAAATATTAAAGCCACCTCATAGACATGGCATTAATTTTTAACTCTATTTACTAAATGTTAACGCTTTGGTTTTAAATTTTAGTTTACAGAATAGCTATTTAAGGCAAGAAAGTGATTTTGAATAGCATTTTTTAACGCTGATTGTTTTTACATTACTTTTTAACACCCATTTGTTAATTTTAAATTTTAACGTCTGTTTTTAGAGAATAGACCTGATATAGTGTTTGTTTTATAATTTTGAAATAATGTTATTAAAGATTTTTATAAGGCGGCTCCACACTTAACTGCAAACTTGGCATGCACGTGCAATCTGTTTTGTACAAGCAAACTGTAGGATATTTTGTTCAAGCATTTTAATTGTGCAAGCCGCTTGATGCTCGTTTGAATTTTAATCATGCACAAGTATATTTGCGAAAGCAAAACTGTCATTTTATAGACGGCTTGACATTTGATATTTATTTAATATAATTTATATATAGGGGAGAGGGGGGGGGGACATTGGGACATTCGAATTTTAGCTCTACTAAATGTGCCCATTTTATTATAGAAAATTTTTTCTTAATAAAATGGGTACTTAATGCACCCTAACGGTCAAGGAGTACAACTCAAACTTTATATTTAGTAGAGCTAAAATTCGAATGTCCCAATGTGCCTCGTGTCCCAATGTCCCGCCCTCTCCCCTATTAATTCATTTTAAATTTCAATATAAATATTAATATTTATTGTGTGTCTGTTTAAAGCAAGTTTTTAAAGAATTCAAATGTCATTATTTATATTTTTATGTTTAAAATGTTAAAATTTTGTTGGTTAATTTTTAACTTATTTAATTTTGTACTAACAAAAAGCTTTGTCATAAATATATTAGATCAATTATAAATATTTTTAAAAAAAAATTTGTTTGAGATTTTAAACATAACAATATTAATAAGTAGGCGCCCCCCCCCCCCCCCCCCGCCCCCCCAGTATTTCTTGTTATTTTCGAATAAATAACCTTTCATTTTTAGGTTAATTTTCGGCATAAGCTATTTCTTGCACATGCATGCTTGTCAAGTGTCCAGTTAAGTGTGTAATCGCCTTTAGTGAGAGTTTTTAAAAAAATTCCTAAAATAAAATTTTTTCTAAAAAGCATTGGGAAAGAAAAGGCTGGCTATGCGGCTAGTATTACAATCTTTGACTAAATCAGGCCATTCATTCTCCTTTTAGATTTTATTTTGTTGAGAGTCACACACCTCTTATAAATAAGTAAGAGAGAGAGAGAGAGAGGGGGAGAGTGCCACCACCTGTTGGATATCGAACCAATTGCCGCCCTTTTGTTGTTGCTCTAATTTCATGTCAAATGCCTGTGTCTATCTATCTATCTGCATGAACAAAGAGAGGGGAAAAGAGAATAACATTCCCATTCTAACAAAGTGGAAAATATCATTTCCTATTGAGACAAATCATTGCATTTGCATAAATAATTCCGAATTATCTTAAATATTAAGGGGCTACGGGAGTGAAGGTGTTACGTATGTTTTTCCCGATAAGATGGCGTTGTGTGTCATAAAAAGTATGCCCCAAAAATCAAGTAATTCAAAAATTTGCCAAGAGATGTCAGAATGGTAGCTAATAATATTTAATGCATTTTCATTGATCTTTTAACAATAAATACCAGATGGCTTAAATAGAAATGCCTGAACCCCAAATTGATTTATTAATTACAACGGTTATCGTCAAAGTCTTATATGGCCTAAGATGCCGAAAAGACAGTGTGAATGTGTGTGTGAGTGTGAGTGTGAAAAAAAAAAACAATAAATACTTTATAAATGTTATTATATATTATGTATCTTTTATAAAAGCATAAAAATATATAAATATAGGCCAAAAGGGGATCGGCTTTTAGACTAGCCTGCCATCTATTGCAAGAATGCTGAACTAATTTGACAGTTGATTTTTAAACAAATCATCTAAGCTTATTTTATTAATCACATATGAATTAAATTGAGATAGGCCACTACGTGATTCAGGCGACGATATGTCGACACTGGTGTGACCAGTCACCCACTTTGTTGTTGTTACTCTCCTTTTTGGTTCTTATTTTGTTTTGTTCAAATGGCAAATGTATTTTTCTCCTCTATTTCTATTCTATTAGATGTTGTCTCTCTTTCTTTCTTTATTCTTTTTTTTTTTTAAAGATGTTGTTGTTGAGCCCCTCCCATTTAGAGACGTTGACAGATTGAAGCCACTCTCATCTTATAGATGTCTGCTTTCTTCCCTCTCTCTTTAAAAACTTTACTCATAATATGAGTGAACGAATATTGTAAAAACAAGTCATTAGAACTAATCCTTTTTACTAGCCGCGGTGGGCTTTGTAATAAAATTTTATTCTCTTTTGAGCCTTACTCGCCCTCAAGCTTGGTCTAGGGGTTAGCGTGCCTGGACTTGTATACCAAGGGTCGCGGGTTCGGATCCCAGGCTGTTCGATGATTTTATTTAAGCCATTTGGATACCATATTCAATAACGGCTTATATGGCCTGAGTTGCCGAAAAGACTGTGTGAGTGTGAATGAGAGAAAAGTGTGAGTGTTTTAAATAATTAAAGGGCCTCACTTCTAGTCATCTATTATTTTTAATATCCCCTCACATCTTTATCTTTCTTTCATAAAAATTTTTTTATTTTCTCATATTTGTCAAAATTTTGTAGGTTAAATTTGACTTATAGGTGATAACTTCAAGTCACAACATTTTTTTTGTAACTAAGTTCACTATTGTTTTTAAAGAAACTAAAATATCATTATTTATATATTTTTTATATGTTTAAAATAGCAAATAAATTTTTAGATTTGTTTAAAAATATTAGAAATTGGTTCTATATTTATGACAAAGCTTTTTGTTAGTACAAAAAATAAGTTAAAAATTAACCAACGAAATTTTGACATTCATAAAAATATAAAAATTAAAAATAATGACATTTGGTTTCTTTAAAAACAATAGTGAACTTAGTTACAAAAAACAAATGTTATGACCTGAAGCTATCACCCTATAAGTCAAAATTAACCAACAAAATTTTGACAAATTTCCTTCAAAGACTTGAGAAATTTATCCGACAGATAATAAAGTAAAACAATAACACATTTAACCTTCGAGGTAAAAAGAAATGAGTTTTTCTCATATCTGAGAAAGATTTGTGAAGTTATCAACTTAATAAAAAATATTAAAAATTAATTTTTAACAAAAATTTAAAAATTTTCAAAAAAATAAACAAACAAGGCTTGTGTTGCTAATTTCACTCCTTATACTGAATGTCGGTAGATGTAAAAAGATTCAGAGAGATAGTTAGTTAATTAGATGTGAAGCAAACGTCAAAAATTAAAGAATAATAATAATTTCTTATAGTAGTGGAGGAAAGTATAATTAATTGATGCACATCATCTTCTAGGTTACTGTACTCAGAGAGTACTTATCTATCTAAAAATAATTCCATACTCTTTGACTCTCTAATTAAAAATAAACAAGTGACAGAGAGAGTCTTGACTCCATTAAGGAATTCAACTCATCTCTTCATCTCAAAATGGATTTTATGGATGATCTCTGAATGAAAATGAATCAAAATTTAAAAAAAAAAAAAAAAAACGTTTAAGATGTAACCATACTATCTCTCTCAGGAAAATAAATGTTTTAAAATAAAAATCTGGTGGGAGTGGTCGCACAGCACACAATTTTCTCTTACCTTCACTAATTGCAAGTTGTCTTCTGGGCTTGTCACACCAGATTTTTTGTGTCGACATATATTTAGTTTCCGCCGATATATAATATATTTTTTTTAAACACTCACGCTTTTTTCCCATTCACACACCACATTTGGTATCCAAATGGCTTAAATAAAATCATTGTTTTGTCAAAATTTTGTTGGTTAATTTTGACTTATGAGTGATAGCTTCAGGTCATAATACTTTTTTGTAACTAAGTTCACTATTGTTTTTAAAGAAACCAAATATCATTATTTTTTATATTTTTATGTTTAAAAATGTCAAAATTTTGTTGGTTTTTTATTTAATTTTGTACTAACAAAAAAAAAAGCTTTGTCATAAATATAGAAACAATTATTAATATTTTTAAACAGATCTAAAAATTTATTTGCGACTTTAAACATATAAAAATATAAAAAATGACATTTTAGTTCCTTTAAAAACAATAGTGAACTTAGTTACAAAAAAAATGTTGTGACTTGAAGTTATCACCCATAAGTTCAAATTTAACCTACAAAATTTTGACAAATTTTCTTCACAAATCATAGACTTGAGAAAATAAAAGAAAATTTATGAAAGAACGCAAAGATGTGAGGGGATATTAAAAATAATAGATGACGAGAAGTTTATTTAAGCCATTTGGTATGCAAAATGTCTTAAATAAAATCATCTGACTGCCTGGGACCGAACCCGCGACACTTGGTAAAGGCAGCCACTACACCAAGACTATTTAATTTTTTGAAAATTTTTAAATTTTTATTAAAAAATTAATAATTTTAATATAATAAATGATGATTAAGTTGATAACTTCACAAAACTTTTCTCATATACAAAAAACTCATTTGTTTTTAATCTAGCGTGTTCTTGTTTACTATATCAATGATTTACTCTCTGGCGGATAAGTATGTTAGTTGACTAGACCTGAAGCAACCGGCCCTAAATATATTATATGTCTACAGACAGTGTAACAGCACATCAACAATCCCTCCGGATTATTCTCAATTCTATGAAATGATTGTGTCTGACTCTCTTCGCTTGAGAATAAATCCTCGTTTTTAAGATGAGTCTTAAAGAGAAGAGAAGGTCCATTGATATTTCCCCTCCCCCCTCCCCCTCTCTCTCTCTGTTATCACACAGTTACGAAAAAAAAAAATTTATTTTCATGATATAATATTTATTTTAAATTTTATCTATTATTATATAATTTCTAAAAAAAAAAAAATTTCTCTCTTCCTTGCTGTGTATGTATTGGAAATAAATGAATATTTAAAATCTTTGTATAAAGAATTAATAATAAAAAACCTTTCTATATTTTTGTATTAAGCGGCGTCTAAACGTACTTAAAAAAAAAAAACTAGACTATTATAAGGAATTTTTCAATGCGGTTTTTTTTTTTAAATGAATTAAATTCATAAGAGATTATTGGGACATCGAGCTATAATTTTTTTAATGACTTATTAAAAAATTATCGTAATTAAGATTTTTTGTTATCAAGCAAATACAAAAAAACAATCTGTCCCAATAATCTTTAATTTTTTTTAAATTTAAAAATGAATTTATTGTTATTATTAATCACATATTAATTAAGAAATTGTTAAAATAAGCTTAGATGATTTATTTAAAAACCAACTGTCAAATTAGTTGAGCATTCTTGCAATGGATGGCAGGCTAGTCTAACAGCCGATCCCCTAATAGCCTATATTTATATATTTTTATGCTTTTATAAAAGATACATAATATATAATAACATTTATAAAGTATTTATTGTTAAAAGATCAATGAAAATGCATTAAATATTATTAGCTACCATTCTGACATCTCTTGGCAAATTTTTGAATTACTTGATTTTTTGGGCACACTTTTTATGACACACTACGGGAAAAACATGCGTAACACCTTCGCTCCCGTTCCGCTTTAACATTATACTTTTGACTGATACAAATTGTAACTGAACGAAATGACCTCTGTAGGGATAGCTATACTATAAAATTTAATGTTGATCATTTCATTTGATAATGAGATGTGTGTATTTTAGGAATAGAGAGAGAGAGAAAGTGTGCGTGCGTGTGTATTTTCAATTAATGGTAACATTCGATAAAACTTAAATAATTCAAGGGTATTGGTAATGTGCATTTACTATCTAAGGATTTATTTATTAGCTTCAAGTGTTGATTAAATTGTCAATTTTTTAAGATTTAATTAATTTTTATTAAGCTGGTAAATTAAATTTTCATACCGAAAAAGGTTTAAAAAAAATCTGGTGTGACTGGTCGCACCAGATATTTTGTGTCGACATATATTTAGTTCCCGACAGTACGGAACATTTGAATTCAGATGTAAAATTTATAAGTATGGGAAAATATTTATATTTTGTTACCATGGCAACCATTTCTCCTATCTTCCCTATGAAATACAAGAGTAAAGTGGTCTTCAGAAGATTTCAATGGCAAAATGAGAATATACATTTTAAAGAGCATCTAAAAAATAATTGATTTTTGAATTTTAAACAAAATCGTTGGAGCAAATTTTGAGAAAATCGAAAAAAACTGAAAAAGTACAACAGTAAAGTACTAGTAATCTTTGGCCGATTTTGATTAAAAGCTTATTTTCACTCTCCAGGGGGTGTTTAACTTAAATATAAAATTTCAACCTCATAGCTCAATTCCTTCATGCTTTAAATTGAACACACACACACACACACACACACACACAGACAGACCATGTCGCGAAAACCACTTTTTTGGATTCAGGGGACCTCAAAACGTGTATATCCATCAAAATCTCGACATCGAATTTTTGACATGAATCCAATACTTTCTCTCTCTATATATATTACATATATACATAGGTAAGAGAAAGTAAAAAGTCAATTGATTCAAAGTTTCCATAGCTCTGTGTATTTTAAATGTTTTCTGCTTGAAATAAAGTATGGTTATATTTCAAAATTTTAATCTCATATTTGGATATTTTATACCCAATCTTCTTCTATCTTAGCTTCATTCCTGCTGTGCGGGGTCGGCGGAATGGGTTTTTTTGCGATCGGAAGAAATAGAATCCGTCCGGCCCGTCGCACGGTCTGACGCCTGTTGAAAATATAGAAGGAAGGGACAGACATGTAAAGAACAGGAGGACCCAGCCAGTCCCAGCTCGGGTAGCTCGTGGTCGCCATCCACGTACTCACAAGATGTGAGCCCCTGAGCTTTTTTCAATAGAGGATCCTAAATAAATACAAAATTTCATAAGAATTGGAAAACATGTTTTAAAATGTGTAAAAAGTTGGTTCCGACCGAAACAAGGTTTTTATACCGAAACCGAATTTCGGCCTCAATCTTACTTGTTAGATTAGGCCGAAACCAAAACTTGTATTTCCTATAAAAAATTCAAATTATTTTACTTATTTTATTTTTTTTTTGAAATTTTTTTCCCCTCCTGTGAAAATCATTTGACCTTTTTTTTCTTTGCATGCGATTCTCATTCCATCTTTTCAGACTCAGGTTTCGACCGGCCGAAAGTTTATGCTATTTTTGGCCGAAACTGGCCGAAACCGAAACCCCCCCTTTTGAATCGAAATTAACATACAAATCCCCATACGAGGATTTAACATTGGCTCTATGGAAGAAAAAATGAATAGGAAAAATCTGAAATACATCAGTGAAGTGTACTTCAAACAATTCACGAAAGATTTTACTGATGCACATTTTAAAGAGCATATAAAAAATAGTTGATTTATGAATTTTAATCAAAATCGACAATTCTGCCTTTGAAATAATCTGTAGCGAAGGAAAAAAAAGGTAGAGTGAAGCCGCAGAGGCCGCCAAAGGCGAGAAACTATTATTATTTAAAATGCATTAATGTTTTATTATTATTTAACAAATGATTAATTTCTTCTCTTTCTCTTTTGTTACAGGTAAGCGAGAATATCTTTTGTCAATCTGAGAAGGCAGGCTGTGTGAGTATGCACAACATAATCTCTCCCGGGATAGAAGACGTTTCGGGTGTTAAAGGGAATTAGACTCATGGGTAATTAAACTCAACTGACAAATAATAGATGAGAAATGAATGAATAGATAACCTTAACAAAATAGGAAAATCCTATTTAAAATTATTTATTTATTTAATTTGAAATTCCTATCGGGATCCCCGTTGATTTACCCGAGGTGCTTACGTGCACGAAAACACCCACCAAGCTTCTGGCACTTACCACGAAGTTATATTATTTTTTAATCTCTATCTCCTCCTTAGCTAGTGAACTAATCCTTATTACTGGTTCCTTTTATCCAAGCTCTTCTCTGCTAGGGAGGAAGGATATCCTAGTTTGAGGAGGAACTCCCTCAGCACCGACTCCTTTCGAAGAATGCATCACTGTGAGGGAATCTTCTTTACGCCCCTACCACAGGATGCGATGTCACAGCAACTCCCTCTCCCCGTAGAGTTGCCTGGTGAGATCCAATATTCCAATCCAGTGCCTCTTTGAGGATTTGTTTACATTAAATAAATATTTTTATTTAATGAAAAAATTCCGCACGCCCAGGATTCGAACAGGGATCTACTTTGTAAAAGCTGACACCCTTGCTCGCTACACCAGCGAGCCCCCCCCCCCCCCTTATTAAAAATTATTAATTTTAAAATGAAACTTTTATTTGATGGCCTCAAATTTTTTCGCCCTTCATGTCGTGTTGCAAGCCATGGCGTCACATGGCGTGACGTCACCGGCCACTCACACCAGGTTTCTTTACTACGCTACGACATATATAAATGACCAAAAATAAGAAATTTAAATTTATTTATTTTTCTCCCAATACATTTTCTCTCTCTTGGCGAACGTACAGTATTTACAAACAATTTTACACGAGGCTTCGAGTCTTTGTCTTTTACAAAAATAGGAAATTTGAAATTTAATATATATGACGAATTATAAAAAAATAATTTTGAGATTTAATTATTCAATTTTTAAATTGATAAAATATAATTTTTAAAATAATTTAAAATGATTCAAATCTTCAATTACTAAATAAATATTGTTCTCAGTTTTTAACATGCGTCTATTGATTTCCCATTTTCCAATTATTAAGTTAAGATTAAAAACGCGATTTTAATACCCTTAATTGAATAATTTTCTGAAAAATTTCAGTTAAACCTCTACGATTCGAAAAAAGTTTCACAATATTTATTTAGTAATTGAAGATTTGAATCATTTTAAATAATTTTAAAAATTATATTTTATCAATTTAAAAATTGAATAATTAAATCACACAATTATTTTTTTATAATTCGTCATATATATTAAATTTCAATTTTCCTATTTTTGTCGTCACAGCTTGTGACGTCATAGCCTTTGAAGTCACGGCTTGTAACGCGACATGCTGATGCGATACAATTTGAGGCCATCAAATAAAAGTTTCACTTAAAAAAAAAAAAAAACATTCCTTAGAGAGATCGGGAATGGGGCTCGGATTGGATAAAGACAGACAGACAGACAGACGGACTCTACGCCATTATACATGCACTTGTAGTTTCTGAGATGGCCAGAGAGGTGGAATGTAGACAAATATTGAGTTTTGATTTCAATTTAATGATTTTGCATAGAGGCAATAGAATATTTTAGAGAGGAAAGCAGGTTTTGGAATATTTTTATTTTGAATATTCAATCAATTCCTCTATAAAAGGTTATCCTTAATTAGTTGCTTTTTTTTCTCTCTCTCTTCTGATTTCTTAGAAAAGATAAATAAATCTTTTACCAAAAGGTATTCATCTTAGGGACGGTTGCTTCAGCTCTAATTAATTAAGTATCCATCTGAGTCTTTTCACATCTTGTTAAGCTAAGCTTATGATTAAATAAGATCATAGCTAAGACCCAGAGTTGGGTATAAAAGGTGAAATTAGGAACACAAGCCTTGTTTATGTATTTTTGCAATGGACAGCACGCCTATGCTGGAGATCCTGGGTTCGATTGCCATGGGATGCTTGGCCTCGGCAATAAATAACACTCACAGCTTTAATGTAGAAAGTGGCTGTGTAGAATTGAAGGGGAAAGGGAGCCTCTATTAAATTAAACTCCTTTTTACGCAAAACGCTTCGGCCGATTTAATCATGCCATCTTCAGTTGCATTTAGTAAATAGAATTGTCAACAGTCTGTTCATAAGCTTATTAATTTTACACTAGCCTATGTGTATAAATAACAATGTAAATAATTGCATATGATGTTAGATAGTCTTTACGAAGAGAATTTCGAAATAACACATATACGTTAGCACGTTTTTACTTTCTCTGTTAATACATAGAAAGAAATTATTGCATTCAAGTCTCCAGAGAATTTTCAATTTTTCTCTCAGGACACCCTAGCCCGCTACACCAGCGAGCCCCCTCTAAGAAAAAATATTATTATTATTTGAAATTTCTATCGTGATCCCCGTTTATTTACCCGAAGTGCTTCCGTGCACGAAGACACACACCTTAAACCCAACCGCCCTCTGGCCGTAGCCATCTACCGGCACCCCGTGAATTTACATCATTTCCTATCTCTAACTCCTCTCCTGCTTTCGTCTCTAGCTAGTGAACTAATCCTTATTTCTGGTTCCATCCGGTTTTTTTTTTTCAACCTCTTCTATGCTAGGGAGGATGTCCTAGTTTGAGGAGGGAATCCCCCAGCACTCCTTTCGAGGAATGCATCACTGAGAGGGAATCTTCTTTACGTCCCTTCCACAGGACGGGATGTCACAGCAACTCCCTCTCCCCGTAGAGTAGCTTGGGGGCTATTGTAGTGAGATCCAATCCAGTGCCTGCTTGTTTACATTAAATAAATATTTTTATTTAAAAATCCCGCACGCCGAGGATTTGAACAGGGATTCTCTTTGTAGAAAGCCGGCACCCTAGCCCGCTACACCAACTAGCCTCTTCTAAGAAAAAATTAATTAACATTTTTTATTATTTTTCATTTGAAACATTTAATTATTTATTATTTAATTGGCCTAATTTTTTCATAAGGCAAGGGCTTCTAATGCTTTCCAATGGGCAAATTCATTTTCTGGGAATTTTTTGCGCCTCCTCTTTTGAGAATTTACGGACCTGAGTATTTTTCCTGGACTGCACAAATTTATTTTTATAAATTCTAACGGGAAATTGGTCAAGCAGAGCGTGACAGACTGACGGACATTTCTCTATTATATATATAGATTTTTCAGTTTTGCTATGAGATCAAAGTTTCTTATTAACTAATTCAAATTACGATTAGATTTAATAAAGATTATGTCTATCTTGAAGAAATTCCTATCTAAATATAGAAAGGAGTCTCTCTACCGGTCACGTTGACCATATGATCCCTCTCCCGTCAGTCAGGCTGATTCATCAACCTGTTTCTCTCTCACTCTCTTAAAATAAAGCCATTAAAAAAAAATCCTTCTCTCTACTAGGAAATAATAATAATTATAATAAATGGATGATTACAACATAGGCAACCCAAATATCGGTTCCACCAAGAGTCGGGGACAAAAAGGAATTAACTGATAAATAGGAGAAAAGTCCAGCCCCTTTTTATCCACCATCCCAATGGCAGCCAGGAAAAATAAAATCAATTTCTATCAGATTTTTCTTTATTTGATTGTCGATGTTTCGAAAGTCCTTCTTCAGGACAATCAATCGCCAAACACATACAGATGGACGTATTTTTAACGAAAATTGAAATCGTGTTGGGAATAATAAAATTTCATCTGTTGAAGGGGCTCACTGGTGTAGTGAGCTAGGGTGTCGGCTTCTACAAAGAAGATCCCTGTTCAAATCTTTGGCGTGCGGGATTTTTCATTAAATAAAAATATTTATTTAATGTAAATAAATCCTCAAGGAAGGAATATTGGATCTCACCACAATAGCCCCCAGGCAACTCTACGGGGAGAGGGAGTTGCTGTGACATCCCCGTCCTGTGGAAGGGACGTAAAGAAGGCTCCCTCTCAGTGATGCGTTCCTCGAAAGGAGTCGGTGCTGAGGGAGTCCCTCCTCAAACTAGGACATCCTCCAGAGCATAGAAGAGGTTGGATATAAAGAACCAGTAGGGATGAAACGATACGAGTAAATACAAGTACTTACTCGATACTTTTCTTTCGATACCAATACTTTTAGAATCGATACTTTGGAAACGAGTACCAAGTAAGTATCGGTCAAAAATACTCGTATCGATACTCGGTCCACGTACGCGATGATTAGTTAGGTCGGAAGAACATTTAGTCCATTTGTTCTTGTTTACAATCGAATGGTTTCTACCACTGTATTTTAATTTTTATTATAGGAGTGTTTAACAGGGAAACACATTGAAAAATTATTATTTTTGGATAGTACCGCTAAAAACTGAATTTTTTTTTGGTGTCTTTTTTTTTAATTTTAAGAACTTGATGTTTTATGCCTGTGGAATTTAATCAAGATTCTCAGGGACTTTGCAGCCTGGAGATTAAATAAAAAAAATTTTATTTATTATAATTTCTATTTGTCGACGTTTCGGACTCGAATCACCACCTTCATCAGGGCAAATATTGTCAATTATACACGATTTTCGGTATTTTAATATTCATTGCAATTAAAAATATACAATTTCTTTTGACTTTAATATGTACAAAAATATTATCATATATTATACTTGCTACTCGGAGGTCTCCGATGTTGAAGGTCGTGATTGGCGACCGAAACGTCAGCAAATAGAAATTAAATAAAGATTTTTATTTAATATCCTGGCTGCAAAGTTCCTGCGACTCTTGAAAATATCACTACCTACTGCTGTTTTTTCTTATCTTTAATTGTACGAAAAAATTGACCGATACGAGTAAGTATCGATGCTTTTCAATCGATACTGAGTAGGTACTCGATACTTTGCGATCGATACCTGTATCGAGTACAAGTATCGATACCTCAGTGGTACGTTTCATCCCTAAGAACCAGAAATAAGGATTAGTTCACTAGCTAGAAACGAACGAAGAAGGAGGAGCTAGAGATAGGAAATAATGTAACTTCGCGGATGGCTACGGCCAGAGTCCGGTCGAGTTTGAGGTATGTGTCTACGTGCACGAAAGCACCTCGGGTAAATAAACAGGGATCCCGATAGGAATTTCAAAACAAATAAAAAATAATCTGTTGAAATTGCACTATTTCAATTTTCGTAAAAAAATACGTCCATCTGTATGTGTTTGGCGATTGATTGTCCTGAAGAAGGACTTTCGAAACATCGACAATCAAATAAAGAAAAATCTGATAGAAATTGATTTTATTTTTCCTGGCTGTCCTTTGTTTTTTGTATATTTGTTGAATTTTAATTGAATTTCATACACTGTATAGTGTATACTGCACTGATGATGGGTGGTGTTTTGCAAATCGAAATATTTGCAAATAAATAGTGTACGTATATGGTGGATAAATAAATAGACGCTAGTTTTTTCTCCTAATTATCAACTCCAACGTCCCCCCCCTCCCCAAACAACCACCGATTAAAAAGGAATTAAATTAAATTTAAATTTTAGTATTTTACTAAATATTAAATTAAGCTTAGAAAAAAATGCTTCAAATAAAAATTGTAGCAAACATTCTCATCCATAATAAATCGGGAATGATTTCCCCAAAACCTTCTTGTATATTATTTTGGAATTAAAGTTACCAACACATCCCCCTACAAAAAGGAGGGGAAAAAAGAGGAGGGGGGGGGGGAAGGGGGGGGGGGGGGGGGGGGTTGGGTCACCTGGAAGAAGAGGGAGGAAAAAAAAAAAAAAAAATAATTATTTTGGAATTACGTCTTTGTGGGTGTGTATGAACACGATTATTTAAAAATGCAAGCAGTCAGATCGATAAAATTCGGTATATACTCATTAAACTAAAATTGTGGATTTCTATCAACTTTTGATATAAATACGTCACTTGGAAGTAGAACTTTACCTAAAAAATTTTTCAAAAATTTTGAAATTTTCAATTTTTATTTTGTTATATTATAATAAATTACTTTATTTAAAAAAGTTTTTATTCTTTGACTTTTTTTTCGAAAACTGATTAGTTTTTGAAATAATTAACGGAAAAAAAAGACATTTTTCGTTAATTTTTAAGCAATCGTGTTCACACACACGGACACACAAACATAATACCCAAAATGGTTTTTTGGACTCAGAGAGGTCTAAAACGTGAAAAATCATCAAAATATCGAAGACGAATCTTTTGACGATTACAATACTTTCTCTTTATATTCTATACGAGAAAGTAAAAATGATAACTCCTTTTATTCTAAACCTCATTGATAAGGAGATATAGTTGAAAAATAAATAAAGAGATCGATAACTTGAATTTTTGATAAAGACCAGTACGTTCATTTCTAGCTGGTGAACTAATCCTTATTTCTAGTTCCTTTTATCCAACCTTTTCTATGCTAGGGAGGATGTCCTAGTTTGAGGAGGAACTCCCTCAGCACCGACTCCTTTCGAGGAATGGATCACTGAGAGGGAATCTTCCACAGCAACTCCCTCTCCCCGTAGAGTGGCGAGATCCAATATTTCAATCCAGTGTATACTTGAGGATTTGTTTACATTAAATAAATATTTTTTAATTAATGAAAAAATCCCGCACGCCCAGGGTTTGAACAGAGTAGAAGCCGACACCCTAGCCCGCTACACCAGCCAGCTCTTTTTTTTAATGAGCTACTCGAATAGAAACAAATAGAGATTTGAAGTTATTAAAATTGAACCCTCGTTTTTATTATTATTTTTTTTTTTTTTTTTTGTTTTGTTTTATAATATACAAAAACCCTTAATTGAAAAAAAAAAAAAAAGAATTGACTTGATAACGAAAAAAAAAAAAAAAAAATGAACAACAAATGAGTAGAAATAAAATAAAAAATTATTACATTTAAATGACTCTAAAAACAGAAACAAAAAAGGGAGGGGAGGGGAGGGGAGGGGAGGGGGGGCTATCGATATGCATTTAATGAGAGAGAGAGAAAGGGACAATATGATAAACTTTAATAATAATCATTGATTTTCAATTCTATTCTATACTTTTTTTTATTTTTATCTCACCAAAATTATCCCCCCCCCCTCTTTCCCCTTGCCTATCTTCTGATGTGTTGCGAGAGTTGTAAAAATAAAAAATCTGGTGTGACTGCTCCCACAGCACATAATTTTCTCTTACTTCTTTTCGGTAATCGAAAATTGTGCTCTGTGCTTGTCACACCAGAGATTTTGTGTCAACATATATTTAGTTTCCGCCGATATATTAGAATTCAGATGTAAAATTTATAAATATGGGAAAATATTTATATTTTGTTACCATGGCAACCATTTCTCCTATCTTCTCTATGGAGTACAAGAGTAAAGTAGGCTTCAAACAATTTTTAGGGCAAAATGAGAATATACATTTGAAAGAGCATCTAAAAAATAATTGATTTTTGAATTTTAATCAAAATCGTTCGAGAAGATTTTGAGAAAATAAAAAAAAACTGAAAAAGTGCATCAGTAAAGTACTAGTACTCTTTGGCCAATTTTGTTCAAAAGCTTCGTGACACGTCCCAGGAGGGTGCCTATCTTGAATATAAAATTTCAACCTCCTAGCTCTCTCCGTTCTTGAGATATTTGGCTGAATTTGTTGATTCATTTATATACAGTGAGGGACAAGATAAGTCCGACCCATGCGTTTTCTACTTGTGATTATTTCATTGTTTAAAAAAAAAATATTATATATTTTTTTAATGGAAATGTTCATGGTTCAAACCTAGAAAATTTCTAATAAATATTTTCATTTTTTTTATAAAAAGTATTAAATAATCACAAGTAGAAAACGCATGGGTGGGACTTAATATTGACCTCCACTGCACCTGGTCATTTCATACTGTGTATTATTTAATATATAAAGGTTGTTCAACAATATTTGAAATCCACTATGACACTTTCCTTATGACTTGCTCTGACAGCTCTGAGGATGTTTCAAACACGGAACCGAAACGTCAGCTGTGTGAATTAAATAAATAAAGAATTAACCTGAGCTCCATCTCCCATTTCTACTCTCTTATTAATATAATGAGGAGGCAATTAGCCGAGGGGGTAAAGCAGTTAAGCTTGAACACAACTCGAGTTCAAATCCACCTCATGGCAATAAATTATCCAACTCTATTTGAGATGCCTCCTCCTGAGAAAGGAAACGGGAACCCACCTCATTATCATTCCCATGAAAGTTACTCTTCAGAGTAACCACAACGTGTGAAGGCTCACGCAAATGACTGAGAGAGATTAATATTACATCTCGGAAAGTATTGGATTCATGTCAAAAATTCAATGTAGGGATTTTGATGGATATACACGTTTTGAGTTCCCCTGAATCAAAAAATATGGCTTTTGCAACTGTCTCTGCGTGTGTCTGTCTGTGAACAAAATAACTCAAGAACGAAAAGAGCTACGAGGCTGAAATTTTATATATAAACTAGACGGCCCCCTTCGCGGGGCTCTCTACCGGGGGCTCGCCCCTGACCCCCCTTGCTCGCCTACTTATATACATACCGGTACATACATTTTCCCTTTTCATTTTTATAATTATAGATTATTTTAGCGGTTAATTATTCATAACTTAAGATTTTTTGTGAATCATATCCTTTCCGGGACTCTCCCGGTACACAGACAAAAAATTTACGCCGATATTTTAGAATTCAAAATGTAAATAAATAAAAAAATCGTAAACATGGGTAAATATTTATATTTTGTTACCATGGCAACTCTTTCTCCTAATTTTTTTTTTTTCTTATTTTAACGGTTAATTCCTCATTAACTTATTGTTATTTGTGAATCATAACCTGTCCGGGACTCTCACAAACATACACAGGAAATTTCATCATAATTGGTTCAGTCGTTTAGGAGGAGTTCAGTCACATACACACGTACAGAAGAATTTATATAAAAGATTAGCCGGGGGCTTTAAACAAAATCGGCCAAAGAGTACTAATACTTTACTGATGCACTTTTTACTTTCTCTTACCTATGTATATATGTAATATATATATATGAGAGAAAGTATTGGATTCATGTCAAAAATTCGATGTCGAGATTTTGATGGATCTTCACATTTTGAGGTCCCCTGAATCCAAAAAGTGGTTTTCGCGACATGGTCTGTCTGTGTGTGTGTGGGTGGGTGGGTGGGTGTGTGTGTGGGTGGGTGTGTGTTCAATTTTAAGCATGAAGGAATTGAGCTATGAGGCTGAAATTTTATATATAAGTTAAACACCCCCGGGACCGGAAAAAGCTTTTAAACAAAATCGGCCAAAGAGTACTAGTACTTTACTGATGCACTTTTTCAGTTTTTTTCGATTTTCTCAAAATTCGCTTCAACGATTTTGATTAAAATTCAAAAATCAATTATTTTTTAGATGCTCTTTAAAATGTATATTCTCATTTTGACATTGAAATCTTCCGAAGACCACTTTACTCTTGTACTTCATAGAAAAGATAGGAGAAATGGTTGACAGAGCAACGAAATATAAATATTTTTCCATGTATATAAATTTTATTACATCTAAATCGGCGGAAAATCGACAGAAAAAATCTGGTGTGACAAGCACAGAACACAACTTTCGATTACCGAAGGGTAAGAGAAAGTTGTGTGTAGTGCAACCAGTCACACCATATATAATAAAATTCCTAATTAATTTCAAAAAATAAAATGATATAATTATAAATAAATTTTTATTAAATTTAGTAAAAATAATATATGAATGAAATTAGTCACTATAAATATGATTTGATTGTTGTTGGGCGCTCGCAGCGCCACTGACGGCCTCCCCGGCAAGTTGATCAATCAGTCTAGAGAAGAACGTCGAGTTTTGACACACGCGATTCCGGGAGTGCGAATTTTTATTTATAAAGTGTATTTATAATTTGTGTTTAAGTTAGTGATTGATTAATAATGTGTTATGTGTTTAATAAGTGTTTGAAAAATACCAAATGGAGATGAATTTTGGAAAAAATCAAATGGAATTGCGAATGGGCAGTGCAATCACAATGGTGAGCTGAGATCCTTTTATTTAAGCAAACGGCCTGTTTGATCGTCATTCGATTTAATTTCATTTTTATTAATATCTACAATTATTTAGTGACATTTTTATTTTTCTTATTATGTTTGCTTTGTTTTGATAAGGCATTTATATTTATTTACAATCATTATCTCTCGCATACATATACCGATTATCGGATTTCTTTATTCATTGAGATCCATCAATTTGGGCAATGAATATAATACAAATACAAGACACACACGGGCGGGCGCTTACACTTACACAACCGTGAACGTTCGCGCGCCCGCGCTCACATACACACACACACACACACACAGCTATTTGGCGCCTTGATCACACACATACACACTCACACCAATACGCGCGCGCGCGCTTTCGTGCGTCGCGCTCACACCAGAGTTGGGTTTTATACACGATTTTGCAGTTTTATACAAAAATTGCGGATAAAACTTGTATAAAACGTATAAAATGTATAAAACTTGGATGCGCATGCGCAAACCCGACGAGGAAGGAAATTCAAATAAAATTTCATTTTTTCAATTATCAACATTTTGATTATATTATTCACTAGCAAACAACATCGTCAATGCTTTCAAACATTATAAAATATGAAAAGCTTTTAAGCTGTTTTTTCAGGGAGGTGGGGTTGGTTTTTTTACAGTTTTATACTTTTTTTTTTTTTTTTTTGGAATGGGTGCATAAGGTCCGAAGACCTATAATGACCAATAGTCACATGCAGCCAGGAAGAAAATAAATTTTATACATCGGCCTAGTTTTATCCGCGATAGTTTTATACATG
The DNA here is from genome assembly GCA_023213315.1 of Euborellia annulipes. Taxonomy (NCBI): domain Eukaryota; kingdom Metazoa; phylum Arthropoda; class Insecta; order Dermaptera; family Anisolabididae; genus Euborellia; species Euborellia annulipes. The sequence continues at coordinate 7,200 of JAKCPI010026305.1, read as the reverse complement.
TATAAAACCGTGTATTATACTCGGTGGGATAAAACTTGCCAACTCTGGCTCACACACATAGCCTCTAGGGGGCAGGAATGGAGAAAATTTATCAATAGGAAGGGGGGGGGGTGGACAATATACATATAGTCTATATTGCCTATTTAGTTTTCCATAGCACCTTAATTTCAAACTTGGCCAATTGCATTTCAGTAAATAAAATATATTGAATTAATTCATTGAGATTTTTATTTACCCAAATAGAAAGAGAGGGAAAGAGTCTCTGTCCATCCATTGTCTAAAAATAAAACCTGATTATGACGTCACCCATTCTTAGAAACAATTAAATCGAGCAAAAAAAATAATAATAAAAAAAAAACAATAAAATTATTTTCTATTTTTATTTTTATCAAATTAATAAAAAAAAATAAATAAAATAAACTCAATTACATCAGCCAACAGTTTTTCAAATAATTTTCACAAAATATTACTGAATATACTTTTTAAAAGAGCATCTAAATAATAATTGATTTAACTTATATGATTTTTAATCAAAATATTTCTTTTTTGTTACCATGGCAACTATTTCTATCTTTCCTATGAAGAACAAGAGTAAAGTGGTCTTCAGAAGATTTCAACGGCAAAATGAGAATATACATTTTAAAGAGCATCTAAAAAATAATTGATTTATGAATTTAAAAAAAATCGTTGGAGCGAATTTTGAGAAAATCGAAAAAAATAAAACTAAAAAAGTATATCAGTAAAATACTAGTACTTTTTGGCCGATTTTGATTAAAAGCTTATTTTAACGTGTGCGGGGGATACTACCTAACTTAAATATAAAATTTCAACGTCGTAGCTCATTTCCTTCATGGTTAAAAATGTCCACATAGACACACAGACCAATTTGGGGGACCCACTTTTTTTGGACCATCAAAATCTCGACATCAAATTTTTGGCATGATCGCAATACTTTCTCTCTCTATATATTTCATATATAGGGTGAAAGTAAGTAAATAAGAGAAAGTAAAATGAGTATTACTCTGTCTGTGCACAAAGAACGAACGAAAAGAGCTACGAGGTTGTAATTTTATATTTAAGTTAGGTACCCCCCTAGGGCGTGACAAAATAAGCTTTCAATCAAAATCGGCCAAAGAGTACTAATACTTTACTGATGCGCTTTTTCAGTTTTTTTTTTCGATTTTCTCAAAATTCGCTACAACGATTTTGATTAAAATTCAAAAATCAATTATTTTTTAGATGCCCTTTAAAATCTATATTTTTATTTTGCCCTCAAATTGTTTGAAGCACACTTTACTCCTGTACTTCATATGAAAGATAGGAGAAATGTTTGCCATAATAACAAAATATAAATAGTTGTTTCTTGATGGCTGGATATTATGATATGAGGATGCGTTACAAGGGCAGCCAAGGCGAAAAATAAAACAAAAATCTATTTTTTTGTCGACGTTTCGAGTGCCGATCGCACTCTTCATCAGGACAAAAATGATGTCAATTCGTCAGGTCGTTTGACATGGCAGTATAGCAACGTTTTAACCATTTTTACATTTACTTGAAGACTCTAGTATTTCGAAACGTCGACAAAAAAATAGATTTTTGTTTTATTTTTCGCCTTGGCTGCCCTTGTAACACATCCTCATAACAAAATATAAATGTTTTTCCATGTTTATAAATCATTTTATTGGGCCCGGGAGCCGTGGCTCAGAGAGAAGACACTTGCTTCTCGCGTTGGAGTCCAGGGTTCGCTTCCCGTCCCAAGCGAGAAAAAATTTATTTCATTTCATTTGACTACAAATCATTTTAAATAAATAGGGATGGGGTCTAAATGGCCTTAGTTGTTGAAAAAGACCCTAAAAAAAAAAAATTAAAATAAAAATAAATTTTATTACATTTTGAATCTAATAAATCGGCGGAAACTAAACATATGTCGACACAAAAAATCTGGTCGCACAGCTAGTCACACCAGATTTTTTTGTTATCTAACCGCAAGGCAAAGAGAATTATCAAACTTTGTTTTTTTTTTTTCTCACTGAAGAACAAAAAATCTCTTTGATTTTATTTAATAGAATTTTAAGAAATTTTTTTTTTTTTAAGGGACACAGATAGATATAATATTTTCTTAGAATTTGATAATTCCCCCTTTCTATTCCCTTTGTGTGTGTGTGTGTGTGTGTCGTTTGCATATATTAATGATGGATGTCAGGCGGCGGCATCATGTGTGACGTCATACATAGAAGAGTTTTTGTTTTATTTCACTCTAAAATCTCTCTCTCTGAATAGTCTAATTTGATGAGCGTTGATTCAAAAAAGGCAAAACAACAGGTGTGTCCTGGGTGGCTGACTGGCTCTGGCATTTTGCCTAAATTTCATGTTTTATTTTTATTTTTTTGAAAATTTAACAAGTGGGTAGAAATACAAATTTTATTTATCTACCCACTTTGATTAAAATCTCTTTTTGTTTAAGTTTTTTTGAAAAATCAATGATTTGATGAAGTAACTGCGGCTCTTCGAGGTCTTGTAGTCGGAGAGCTGGATACTCTAGAGTCAGCACTTACTTAATACCGGGGCGTTTAGCGGGAATAAGCCGGTAAAGTTGCCGGAAGATGATTGATGATGATTAGTTGTTCTGGGGCTTCTCTTTGCACTGCGACCTTCTAGATCAGATCTATTGTGCTCCCCCGATCTAGGAATGGTTCGAATTCGGGTGATGTTTTACCCCTGAATTCCTATGTCCATCCCTCAGGCCCTAAGTGCCTGGAATTGGAGGATGTGTACTCCTTTTGCTCCAGCAGAGACGTTCGACTTTGGTTGAATTTTTTCGGCAAGTTGGGTTCGAACTCGAGTGACATTTTACCTCGTATTACTAAGCCTCAGCTTATCCGATAAGCCACGCTCGCCTCTCCGGAAGATGGTTTTTGGCAAATATCTCGAAAACTATGCGGTTTTCCACAAAAATTCATCTATACAAAAATAATTGAAATTAAATTACAAACAAAAATGGTCAAGTACATAATCACGCTAAAGTGAACGGTTCGGGAGATTTAGAGGGGTCAAATTTGATGGTTGTCATGGTAACAAGATGTAAATATTTCTCTATCTCAGTGTCTCCTTTCATATGAATTATAAATTTTACCCCTCTATATCTCCCGAACCGTTCACTTTAGCGTGATTATATACTAGACCATTTTTGTTTGTAATTTAATTTCGATTATTTTTGTATAGATGAATTTTTGTGGGAAACCGCATAGTTTTCGAGATATTTGCGAAAAACCATCTTCCCGCAACTTAACCGACTTATTTACGCCAAAGGAAGTGCTGACTCTAGAGTATCTCTCCATCACTAAAATGCAATCTATTCTGAAAATATTAGCATTCAGAAAACTCTCTCCCATATTTGTCGTCAGCTCTTGGACTAATAGGTCTTATTATGCTCATTCCTAGATATGTCGTAATCTCGTTTTCGATACAGGCTGATATCCTCTCTTCAAACTGCTTGTAATCCCATTAATATTTATTTAATCCATTTGGATACCAAATGAGGACAAATAAATTTTTGTCCGAAACGTCACCCTTTGCGGCATTTGGTATCCAAAGGCTCTCTTTATTTGCTGCACCCGTACGTACTTGCTCTCTTCCATCCCATTTCATTAACTTCTCTTCAACTTAAATCAAGAGTTTCTACACAACTCGAGCTCAAATTCTAAAATTTTCAAACATTTCCAATGTCTTCTCCATCTCTCTGTTAATGGAGATAATATCCGTTGAGTGATTAGGGAAATAAAATTAATAAATGTGCCTGAACCACCACATTAGCGTATTTAGTAATATCAGTAAATTAATATAAGACGTTTTTGAGTGATTGACTTTTCAAATCTTATGATTAAATAAGAGCACAGATCGTAGTTAACTAGCTAAGACCCATAGTTCGGTATAAGGCTTAACTAAGGAGTGAAATTAGAAATACAAGTCTTGTTTATTTATTTTTTGGAATTTTTTTTTTTTAATTAAGGTCTTTTTCGGCATCGAAGGCCATTTAGACTATTTATTTAAATTGATTTGTAGCAAATTCAATTTAAATAAATTCGGGAAGCGAACCCGCGACTATTGGTATAAAAGGTCGGCACGCTAGCCCCTACACCCGAGGGCTTGGAAATTTTTGTTAAAAAATTAATATTTGTTATAAATTATGCCTTTAATTAAGTTTCTAACTTCACAAACACTTTCCTCAGATAGGGTTCCAACCGGCTCCTTATATCCAACCTCTTCTATGCTCTGGAGGATGTCCTAGTTTGAGGAGGAACTCCCTCAGCACCGACTCCTTTCGAAGAATGCATCACTGAGAGGGAATCTTCTTTAGGACGGGATGTCACAGCAACTCCCTCTCCCCGTAGAGTTGTCTGGGGGCTATTGTGGTGAGATCCAATATTCCAATCCAGTGCCTGCTTGAGGATTTGTTTACATTAAATATTTATATTTTGTTACCATGGCAACCATTTCTCCTATCTTTTCTATGGAGTACTTTCTTAGAACTAACTAAATTTTCAAGATTGCAATTTTCTTTTGATTTCTGAAATCCCCACGAAATATAAAAACCAAATTAAAGGAGGGGTTAAATTTATCATAATCCTTGGAGAAATCAAAATATAAGATAGCCTATTCATAAATCCCTATGCTAGGCAATTAAATTTCTAAAATGATAATTATTGTCAAAAAAAAAAAAAAAGGTATTGCGTGTAAACGTCGACCGAGTGCTCGAAGGCATTTGTCTCTCTCTCATCCAATGAATTGGTTGGTTGGTTACCTTGGCTTATTGTATTTCGATTTAAGGGCTACCTGCTGCTCCCTCTGTGTGTGTGTGTGTGTATGCAACCTGAAAAGGTTACCAGGTGTTATACACTCCTCTTCTTCTAAAAGGTGAAAGACCTTTCAAGAGACTTGTGTCTGTCTGTGTCGCGGGAAGAAAGAGAAAGAAAGATCCTCTCTCGCCCACTGGCTGGCTGATTTGTACCAAATATTTACCTACATCCGAGGTGGATATCGTTTAGAGGGGATTATGATTAGAAGATAAAAAAAAAAAAAAAAAAAAACTAGCTGGTTGGCTTCTTCTTCTGAATGACTCCCCCCCCCCTCTTGTTAGCACGCAAATATAGTAATAATAGAGTTTGGTATGAATGAATAAAGGTGTTTTGTTGTTTTAGAAAAAAAAAAAAAAACATTTCCCTTTTTGTTTGTTTTCATTCAACTCCGATAGGGCGATGCCTCTAACCATTTAACAATTTTCCATTTGAGAGATTTAATTTAATTTTTTTCATAATGGGAAAGATAGAACCCAATGGGTAAAATTTTGACATAACAATATTCCGTGCTTAACTTTTTTGGCGTTTGACACACTAATGCGTAACAGGGTCCATATAGGGTAAGAGAAAATAAAAAATGGAGAGGCTCAATTCTCCATTTTTTTATTTTCTTACCTATATGGACCCTGTTACCATTAGTGTGTCAAGCGCCAAAAAATTAAGCACGGAATATTGTTTCAAATGCTATAATTAATAGTATTTTTTTATGAAATATGTCTTAAAAAAATTTATATTTAATGTAAAAGCTTAAAATTATTTTTACATTATTTCAATGCAGAATTTTCATTTTGCATTTATGCGTCAAGTGCAAGACATCGTAAACAACTATACGTTTGAGATATTAATTAATTGCTGCGTTTAAGTATTTTCAATTATGAACACCAGCATAACTATTGTTTAGTAGAATTTAATTTATTTCAAATTTATTATTCTAGTTGTTGAAATTTAATACAAGTATTTCATAACCTACAAAAATCTTTTCTCAATTTGTAGATGTCAAAATATAATTTTTAGATATTATTCCTGATAATGAAGATGAGGATCAATGAGATTTCGAAAAGACAACAAAATAAATAATATTAAGTCAATTTCATTCATTATAACTTTGATTGACGGTTTCCATGTTATTATTCAGGAATTAATTGATGAGAAAATTTTGTTATCACTTTGTATTTAATTTTAAAATATTAATAATATTTAAAATTTATTAATGTAATTTTGATATAAAGTTTCTAACCTATTAGTATTAAATATAACCATAAAAGAACTTTAATAATATCTCCGTTTCAATTTTTGAATTATAACCTAAAATTATTTTATTAATATAAATAGTGCATAGATTAATTTGCAATCATGTGTCAAGGGACTTTGAAGCATTTTTACAAATATAATTGAACTTGGAGAATTTTGCAATAATTTTTTATTGTTATTTCTCTAAATAGTATTTGCTTGCATAATTAACAAAAAAATTATGTCGACACAAAAAATTTGGTGTGATAAGCACAGAGCACAACTTTCTCTTGCCGAAGGGTAAGAGAAAGTGGTGTGCTGTGCGAACAGTCACACCAGATTTTTTTATTACTACTCGTAATATGGCATAAAGAAAAATTTCGAGACTCCTGACCTATACAAATAAGAATAAAAAAAAGAAAATCTTTCCTTCTCTTTCATTTTATTTAATGAGGATTTTTTTTTATATATTAAAATGAAATGAATTTATACAGTAAAAGAGAGAGAGAGAAAATCATCGATGATGATGTTGGCGATATATGATTTCAATAATCTTTTAATTAAAAAAAAAAAAAAAAGAAGAGAAGCTTCTTCAATTGAGAAGTTTCTCCCTCTCTATCTCTTCCTTGCCTTCTTTAATTAAAAAGGAAATGGCTACAGGTATGTGGCTATCATCTATTCAATAGATTTCATAAAAAAAAGACCTAACGTTATTTAAATTAGAAGAAAAAACCGATACTAATTCCGCAATAAATTTTGTTAGACAACCCTAAATGTTGAAAATCTGGTGTGACTGGTTCTCTTGCCTTCGGTATTTTAAAGTTGTGTTCCGTGCTTGTCACACCATTTTTTGTGTGATTTTCGGACGATATATTAGAATTCATAACCATACAAATACCTATAAAGTACAAGAGTAAAGTGTGCTTCACACAATTTTAAGGGCAAAATGAAAATATACGTTTTAAAGAGCATCTAAAAAATAATTGATTTGAATCTTAATCAAAATCGTTTCAGCAAATTTTGAGAAAATCGAAAAAAACTGAAAACTACATCAGTAAAAGTACTAGTACTTTTGGCGATTTGGTCGAAAAGCTCTTCGTGTGATATAGTAGGG
>JAKCPI010026304.1:0-10431 GCA_023213315.1 Euborellia annulipes | reverse complement strand
AAAATAGGATTTAAAAAAATATTTCTCGGGGGGGGAATCTGGTGTGACTGGTCGTACAGCACATAATTTTTCTTAATTTCCGTAATTTCCGGGCATTCTGTACTAAAAATGCTTATTTAAGGCAACCCCCGAGAGCTATATGTATTTCAAAATCATCATAGGCAATTATTTAAATAAAACAATCTCTTTGTATTTTCTCAAACTTTTTTTTCCTAATTTTTTTTTGCAAGTTTATCTTATCTTTATTTTTTCATAATCAAAAACTACAGTATTCAAAAAACGTTTTTCGAAAATCGCTTCCCCATCCTCCCAAAAATTGCACTCTAGCCTTAGGCGATTGCTAGTTGCATTATGCACACTTGTTTTCCGTGTCAAACCCTCTGAAATAATATGGCAAAGACTTTTAACTAATTATTTAACAAATTTAATAATTTGTTTGACCCTCAAAGAAAAAATAAATTTATATAATTAGTTTCTTTGTTTTTATCAAGAAAATTATTTTTCAAAAATACAAAAAAATTCCAAGGCTTCAAAAGTCCCTTGTATATGAAAGATTACGCTTACTTATTACCTCTTTTCGCTTTTAAGATATCTCACTCCTTAAAAATAAATTAGAGTCTTAATTATTCATTATTTATTTCAAATTATCAAAAAAATTTCGTTTAAAATTAATATAGTATGTTTATGTAGCGATTTAATGCTCAGCAATTTTATAAAAAATAGTTTAACTAAATATGTAATATTTCAATATTTTATTTCTAATTCATATTACATATTTTCTAAAGAATATATTAAATGATTTAGGAGTCATAAGTCTTCTATTTATGTCCGCATGAAATATAAGATGCTTGATTACCTAAGAGGAAAATCAGAGTCCATTCTATTGGATTTTGACTCAATATATTTTGCATCAAGATTCGAAAATTATTTTCAAGTTGTATAGTAAAAAAACTTATTTACATTATTATATTTTTCTCTTCAGTCATTAGTGTCAGATCTGATATGTTGTGATTACTATAAAATACTGAGGTGGGTTCCCATTTCCTTCCTCAAATAAAATTGCATAATTTTTTTTCCATATGGCGGATTTGAACTCGAGTTATCTTCATGATTATAAGCTTAACTGCTTTATCCTCTCGGCTAATACCATCCTCTATGATATTTTTAGTAAATTTATAATCTAGTAATTCTAACCACTAATAATTTCTTTGGAGGGTAGTGAAGCATGCAAAATATTAACAAAATTTTTGCCATTTAATACATTTACTATTATGGAGAGCATTTTTGCCTAGTAAGATAGGCAACTCAAATGACTTAAAAACAACTGCTCATGCGTTTTCAGCCCTAAAGGTCCTCTGAAGCAATTAATTAAAAATAGATCTTTTAATTTGCGAATGACCTTATGACATACATGATTAATAAGTGGGTCTATTTGCCTATTTTGTAATTGATGAGTTAATATTCACTTAATTACTAGCACACGTTAAGATTTTTTGATCAAATAAAGCAAAGGTGCTTATTTAAAAGTATTTTCTATTAATTTATTCAAGGGAAATTTTTTGAATGTTTCTTATATTAAAGATAACACTCTTATCATAGGCTTATAGAAAACTTAGATAAATCGATTAAAACTTTTCCAGTCTCTTCGATTAAATCCCTTTGCTTATAAAAACGAGGTCAGTCTGTTTCAAGAAAAACAAGAAATTAAAGAGAGATGGGGGCAAAAATTAATTGATGGCTTATTAATATTTTATAAATAAATAATTATTAAATATCAGAATCACCGTTTCAGCAATTTTAATATATTGGTTTCCAAATAAATCTATCCTCTTAGTGGCACATGTCCTCGGTGGCTAGGTCTAAACAAACACAAATAATTAAAAATAATAATAATAATAATAAATATGTATTTTAACTAAATATTTATATTAAGATCTTATCAGGACTTTTAATCACCAAAAAACTTTACAAATTGACAAGAAACTTTCTATTCATTTATACTTCTAAACCTGAAATTACCAATTTATTTATTTTTTGTCAGGTTAATATTGAATTCTTAATTTTTGGTGTTTCTTGGCCATTAGGACATTTAGTATCTTGAGAGATACTTCGACCTCCTATTTCATTCTAAGAGAGCAATTTAAAAATGAACTTCATTTTATTTTGCGTGCTACTTCTTCAATTATTTTTTTTTTCTCTTTATTCCAGCATAATTAAAGATTATTACTAAGAAAATGTTTATTTCCCCACTGCTTTGGATCTTAAATTTTGTTAAAATTTCTTTATAAAAATCTTATTAGATTTGTTTTATAATAGTTTTATTACATTAACATATTATGTAGGCCTATGAGACATTCTTTTCTTAATCATTAGAAGACTCGTTTCAAATTAAAAGCTATACGAACTTGACAGAGAGGGTCTCAGCTCTTTGGGAAAGAGATAAAATCAAGGAAAATAAGAAGAGAAATCGAATCAAATAAATACATTCCCCCTGAGTTACTGAGATGTAGTGGGCGTATCAAAATAATAAACAAACACAGCAAAATGCTATTTGGTTCTTTTTAATTTTTAATTAGGAGAATTACGTACTATGAGTCCCAGGTTTTTTTTTTCTTAATTTGCCTTCTCGGCTGCTGAGACCATTTGAGTTTTTAGAAACATAAATTTCAATACCGGGGGACGTTCCACACGCGCCAAGTTAAAGCCCAAAGCCCACTCTTTTTTTCTGAGATCTATTTTTGCGTAGGGTGCTAGAATTGTCATATAGTTTTGGCCACTCTTGAATTGATTTTAGGAATTCTGTAATTGACACATTCTCTTTGTTACTCCGGAGGATAACTTTAATGGGATGGGTTTCTATTTCCTTTCTTAGTGGTCATCAATTATATCCCCTTGTGGAAATTTGAACCTTCAATTCACGATTAAAAGATTAGTTGCTTTCTATATTCGTCGTCTCATATTTACATGCATAAATATATTTTCTTTAGGAATATGATTAGCTTATAAATTTATTCTAATAGCAGAAGCTTCTACTGGATAGCCTCGATCTAGCGCTAACAAATTTTATAAAAATATTTATAGAAAAATCGGATTGGGGAACCGGGTATTTATTTTTCGAGGTCATCAGTCTAATCTTGACTCTTGTGAATGAAAACATAAATATTTTGTATTTATTGTCCGAGCTTCATACCATTAAGCGGTTGGCCCTAGCAAGGGAGCGAATGCTTCACCTTTAAGTCAAGGGCAAAAAATAAATAAATCATCAAAGTTACTTACCATTTACTCATATTTTAAAAATTATCTTTTGGAAGGGGGTGGGGCAATTCCCTCCATCACCTTCATATTTTCTGAGCCCGTTTGCTCTCTTCATATCTCTAATTATATTTACCCTAGAAGAAAGAAGAATTTATTATCACTCGGTAGAGGATATAAAAATTATAACTAGTTTCTTATTACACTCTACACTTTGCAAATCACATTTCTCTTTATGAATTCCGAGAGTGTCTAAAAATAAGTTTTGTTAAAAACCAGAGTTTTTTTCGCGATATCACAGCTTCTGAATGGGGAAGAGAGAATACAAAGCAGCAAAGCAAAATTTATAAATAAGAATACCTTCGACACTGAAATTGGAATAATTTTCACAAAAACTAAAGGCAGGTTTACACGCTTCGAGAAATCGTAGCGATATGATGGACAAATTTATGGCTTCAAATAAATCGAAAGTGTACTGTTTATACGCTACGATAAATCGTAACAATTGTCATATCGATGTCGACATCTATCAACTTCAATGCAATGGCAAATGCAAACTGAGTGAAGTAGTAGCGAGAAATGCCTGGCACTTGTTTAGACTAGTTCAAACATGTTACGATTCGCGGAAATTGATGCCGGTCGACATCCAATCCCAATAAATCGCTACAATGTTCTTCTTACATTCAACGATAAATCGAAAAAATTCGATCGTTGTGATAAATTTATAGCATTTCTCAGAGCGTATAAACCTGCCTTAAAATCATGGGGTGGACAGCTCTATGGGAAGAATGTTTATAAGTTTCCTTTAGTTATATGACACGTGGCTAGATGGCAATACTAGGCTAGTTCAAAATTTATCCTGTAGAGTTCGTTTCATTCGCCAACAAAATAACATTTTTTCATGAGTTTAATAACAAATACATTAATGCCCAATTGCACCGTTTGACATTTATGCCTCTCTTTACTAAGTGTGCTTAAACTAAAGCGTCTCTTAAATAACTTGTTATTTTGAACCGCAATATTTTAATCATGGAATAGTAAAAGAACAATTTTATAAATGTGCAACATGGCAACGTTGTAAATTTTAGTGATATTCTGGTGATTTTTGATAAAATTGACAGATGTTTTGTTTATTATTTGAATATTCTTAAATTAAATTAATTACATATTGTTTATAAATATTAATTAATTTCAGAAAAATAAGAAAATAGAAAACAAAATAGTGATTTTCATGATTATAATTTTTTTATTTAAATAAATAAAGAAAGAAATTGAACACCAAATTATACCTCTTTAGAAAATTATCTATTAAATTATATTTAAATATAAAATATAATAGAAAATCGCAATGTTAATAATAATTAGTCCATTGGTGAGTCCTGTTGGTCGTGTAAAAATTTTTTTAAATAAATTAAACATGTATAGCCTACAGAATATCGTTTTGTCTTATATTAAAACTGTGTGACAAGTAAGAAGCTTTATTTTATATTCTCTTGCGAGAGACATGCAAGTTCAACTGCATATCTTGGCCAAATATAAAAAATATATATATACGGGGGTACCTATATATTTTATAATACATATTTTATTATTTCCAAAAAATTCCAAAATCCTTTATTTCCATAATATTTAGATCATCTTCGAAAATAGAGTTCATACATAATGTTCATGTTTTTTACAAAAAAAAATCTAGATCGAATAAAAAAATGTATTATTATTAGATAATTAATATTATATTATCAATATAATCTTGAATAGGTGTCATTTATTTAACAGAAAATTGTTTTTTAGGTTAAGCATACGCTAAGCCCCCGAAATCAAGAGCTTAGATTTAAGTTAAAATTTAGACATTTAAGCTTGACTTTGCAAGCGGTACAACGAAATTTGGAAAGTTAAGTATTCTTTAGCGTTAAATAATGCTTAACTCGTACGGTGCAATTGGGCATAAGTGGCTTAAAAATCTGGATATAAATTAATTAACTTTTTTATACTAATAAATTACTTTTAATTATAAATTTTTTTACAATTTATAAATTACCATTTGTTAAAAAAAAAATTGATACTACTACGTGCCATACAAGTAGCTAAAAAAAGCTTTGAAATATAAAGCAAACGAGTCAACCAGTCAGTATCAAAACATGTGAATTGCAACAAGCTCGAGTTCAAATCTCTTGGGAGCAAGTTTTTTTTTTCCCTGCTTACTTTTAGTTCCATGACAAACGTATAGATGGCCCTAAACTTATAAACAATTTTTAACCAGGAGCTGTCCAATCTTGATTGTGTTTGATCTGTGCTTAAAATATAAACATCATTGTTTACTTTCATAAAACTTTCTGTTTACTCAAAATTATTTTTTATTGATATTCAAAGATTCACTATTGTTTGAACTTGAAATTAATTTTTCAAAATAATATCAATGATTTTCCAGTATAAATAGAAGCGACTATTGAGATCTGATTAGCCAAATAGTCGCTTGACTTGGCTTTTGCTTAAGAAATGCTAACTAGTCTGAAACGTCACCTTTTAGAAAGGAAGTCACAAATCGGCATTTTTATTCCTCTCAAGATATATGACGTTATCTGAATGAAGGAGAATTATTATGCATTATTCTGATGTTTCATATAATGGCAATCATTATTTTTACATATTGATTGAAAACTTTATTTGTGTATTCTCTGGCTTAGAGTTGTTGGTAAACACGCGAGTGAAAAGTTGATTAAGAGGTTGCCAGGCGGCTTTATGCAGGCGGAATGCATGCTGTGGCTGCTTCCAGGCCTTTAGGAGGTACTAAGACGCTGCGTTTAAGCGCCCCGGCTCCTAAGAACAAGCAGTCAGCAGGCGCTAAGTCCCAACAACAAGCGCCATCACAAGCACCGTCTCATACTAGAAATTTCATCGCCGAAAACATCCGATCATTGCAGGTGCGGGTTAAGAACAAAATTGATATTGCCGATGATGAGGACACTGGACTAGCGCTAGCTGAAATTGCTAAAAGACGTGCTGCTGCTATACGTGCACGACGTGAAGAACATGAACGAGGCCTTGTTCCACCGAAACACTCGCGTAACTTTATCCTTGAAAACGTCAACAATATAGCTAAACTCGCTAAGAAGGTCTCGCAGAGCAAACAGGTAGCAGATACAAAGTTTTATGAAATTTTCCCTGTTTTTTAATCAGATTTAAATAGGGAACGTTTTCTTAAGCCGGCCATTCACGATCGCTTCAAATGAATGTCACCCATTTGGATAATATCCAAAAAATTACCCCCTTCACGGTCACTCCACGTCCAGTACATGTTTCATCGAGAGTGTGTGCTTTTCTTATAACCTATTTTGCATTAATATGGATACAGATTTACTTTTATTGGTTTCTGTTGGGTTATTAACTGCTGCTGCGAAGGCTTGGTGTCACTCCACGTGAATTCTTCCATTCACAATCAGTTGGAGTGATGGATGGATGGCTTGACGAAACTGGAATTTGGACTGATAGGAAATCCAACTCATCCTATCACTCCACATCATCCATTTGTTTTTCCCCACTCACGGTCAGTTTTTGGAGTGACATCGCTCCATTTGGACGGATGGAGCGATCGTGAAATGCCGGCTTAAGGGTTAATTTTAGAAATTGATTAGGGTTTTGTTTTTCTTATTTCTAAACAGAATTTCTTTCATTTGACCCTCAAGGAATCAACAAATTTTTTTTACTCTCGAAATTTAATGTCTTATAGATGTGGTTCTTAAACTTTTTGTAGACGTGGCTAGGGATGAAACGATACCACTGAGGTATCGATACTTTTACTCGATACAGGTATCGGTCGCAAAGTATCGAGTACCTACTCGGTATCGATTGAAAAGTATCGATACTTACTCGTATCGGTCAATTTTTTCGTACAATTAAAGATATGCAAAAACTTTGCAGCCAGGAAATTAAATAAAAAACGTTTATTTAATTTCTATTTGCTGACGTTTCGGTCGTCAATCACGACCATCATCGGAGACCTCCGAGTAGCAAGCATATGATAATATTTTTTGTACATATCAAAGTAAAAATAATAAATTATATATTTTTAATTGCAATGAATATTAAAATACCTTCGTGTATAATTGACAATATTTGACCTGATGAAGGTCGTGATTGGAGACCGAAACGTCGACAAATAGAAATTAAATAAAAGTTTTTTAATTAATCTTTCACTGTACAAACCATTTCATTGTAAATAAGAACAAATGTAGGTAAATGTTCCTCCGACCTAACTAATCATCGCGTACGTGGACCGAGTATCGATACGAGTATTTTTGACCGATACTTACTTGGTACTCGATTCCAAAGTATCGATTCCAAAAGTACTTGGTATCGAAAGAAAAGTATCGAGTAAGTACTTGTATTTACTCGTATCGTTTCATCCCTAGACGTGGCTCCCTTGGAACCTAAGTCAATATCTCACGACCCCCCTATTTTTTTTAAATTTCAGATTGGTTAAAAAAACTTATAATTTTGAATTTCGAATATGCATACACTTAATAGTCAATGCTTGCATTTACTAAGGTTCAGGGGCGGATTAAAGGGCGATCGCCCCCCCCCCCTCCCCCGAGAAGAAATTCAAAACGTTATAAAAAACTAGTAATCTAAAGAAATTATGATTTCCGCTCTTTAATTTCAATTGAATTTGTTACCAATCAATTTAAATAAATAGGAAAGGGGTCTAAATGGCCATAGATGCCGACAAAGTCCTTAAATAAAAAAAATAATTAAAAAAAGTCTATATGGCATAAGATGCAGAAAAGACTTAAAAAATTATTTAATATTTCTGATAGAAGAGATTGCATGATTTTTTGTGAATAATAATAAGCTTATGCAAAATTTTAATAAAAAAAAATAACTTTTTTTTTGTTTTCTTAAGATAAAATATATAAAACGTTGATTGCGTTGTAGAACAAGACTAAGCAGTATCCAATTTTGGCTAAAAAATCGTGGACCAAATCGTCGAAAAGGAAAAGACAAAGAATTGCGACGTACCAAACCTGAATCTCCAACAGAGAAATTAATGCTTCTGGGACGTAATAGAGATCGAAGTGAATTAAGAAGAGGGGCAGTACTCAAGGAACTAGCTCAAGAACTCGCCAAGGGCGGTATCAACACTGGCGGAATGGGCGAGGCACAACCATCACGTCGTCGACGTCGACGACGAAGACGGCCACCACCTGATACAAACACCGGTGCCAAGAATAAAAAAGCCAAATAAATAAACCCATTTTTTTTTTGTTAATTATTTTTGATTTAAAATTAAATTTTATAAAATATGTAATTTTTTTTTAAATCATTGAATGATAATTTTTTTTTGTCTATCGAATATTAATCTTTAAGGGATAATGGTATTAAGGGACCTGTACACGAGCAATATTTTACGCCAATGCGATTGTTGATGTATAAGAAGGATACAAATTTTATGTGACTGTTACCTTCGGTAATTGAAAGTAGTGTTCTGTGCTTGTCACATCAGATTTTTTGTGTCGACATATTTAGTTCAGTCAGTATGATATTAGAATTCAAAATGTAAAATTTATTAACTTTATATTATGGCATATATTTCTTCTGGGCAAACTGAGAATATACCGTGCAGAGAAAAGATATTGGACAAACTCGCGTCTGCCTGGCTTTTGAGCCTTACGCATAGGCAACCATTTACAACAGTCTGTATAGAGGCAATTTTGGGAAAATCGAAAAAAACTGAAAAATTACATCATTAAAGTGCCCCTAGGAGGCGATTAACTGAATTGATAAAGTTAATTTTTTAACTCTGAGTTTGAAGACAACTCGAGTTGAAAACCTCCTCTTGGCAAAAAATTATCCAATGAAATTCCTCCTCCTGAGGAAGGAAACGGGAACCCATCTCAGTGAAAGTTACCCTTCAGAGTAGAAACGTGTCAGTTCTGGCACTATTGACTGAAGAGAAAGTACTACTCTTTGCACGATTTTATTTAAAAACCAGGGCTCACTTTTTTGGACTCAGGGGGCCTCAAAACATGTATTTCTATCAAAATATTAACATATTTAGATAGAGAAATTTAAAAAAAAAAAGATCTTGTCAATTCAATCATTGAAAAATATAATAATTAAATTTATTTTATTGAATTGGCGAGGTCTTTTTAGCTTTCCTTGCTAAAATATTTAATTCTATTTGTTTTATACAAAAACTTGAGTTCTATGAAAATCTTTGAAAACCCCTTGAGGTAGGAATAAATCTTCTCAACTGTGTAATTAAGGACATCTACAATCAGGGGCAACATGATTTTTTTTTCTACTTTCTTTTTTTTGCTGATTTTCTTTTCTCAGGCAAAATTACCCACCATTGAAAAATTGTTCTTCGACATGGGGGAGCAGGGGTTCCCGAAAGGGGGAGGGCCTTCCTAACTAAAATTATTTTCATTAAACTTTGCTCCTGGATGTGTTCGGGCTCCTTTTATTAAATTTTTCATCTGAGCTAAAATTTAAACTTTTTTTTTACTCACTTTACCTACAGTAAATGTTTACAAAATCTGATATATTTTTAAAAATCCAATTTGAAAGAAGTGTTGTGTAAAAAAAAAATCTAATGATATTACATAATTAGACTTAAACAACAGCTCTATTCATTTCTGGACTATAAGGAAATATCAGTATTTTAACACACTTTAATAACAATAGAATTAAATAACTGATTTCTCACTATTAATTAATAAAGGAAAAATTCACGTAATATATATTTTTATAAACATTTTTTCTATTCAGTTATTAATAAAAAAAACTTAAATCAGCTCTGTTTAAATAATTTTTAATGAATAGACCATCTATGAATTTTGGATTTGTTCAAGTAAGGGGCCATACATTAATTACGTAAGGATCTTGAGGAGGGGGGTTAAGAAAATCTACATGTCCTTATGTAGGGGGGAGGGTCGAAAAACTTATTCTTTTTGAATCAAAATTCAATACAAAGAATCTAATTTCATTTTGGATTCTGTAAGTTTTAGTGGAACTGATCCTTTCCTAACATTTTATTATTTAGAAGAACGAGATAAAGTCTTACGTAAGAAAGGGGGAGGGGGTTCGAGAAATCTTATGTGATACTTACATGGGCAAGGGGGGTCAAAAATGACTAAAATTGACCTTTACGTAATTAATGAATGGCCCCTAAATATAAAT
>JAKCPI010026303.1:0-23348 GCA_023213315.1 Euborellia annulipes | reverse complement strand
ACTATTTTACACCCAATTGATGACGTTAAATTTTAACGTCTATTTTTAGAGAATAGATCTGAACGTATTTATAATCAATGGTCGAAAAAATATTCATTTCGCACAAAGGATTTGTTTATATTAAATACGGTATATACTAATAATTTATATTAAAATTGATTAAAAGAGAGAATCATTTTTTTAAATCTCTCATGTTCATAAATTATAGATTACGTGAATTCTGTTCATATAAAACAGGATAATAAAAATGTGTTAGGATAAATTGAGGTTGCTTTTATTGGTTATTAGGCTTTTTATAATAATCCTTTATTATTATTTTATTAATTAATCCAATAACAAAATATTTTAAATGTTTGTAAAATAAATAATCGTTAAATAATGCAGAGAAAAATTACTCCCGAAGGGAGGCCCCGGCCTGAGGCTGAATAGAGAGTCCAATTCAACCCAAACCACTGTTTGTCGAGCATGTGTTTTCTATCAGGCAGGGAAATGAATAAAAGCAAACTTGTGGGGTCGAGGGACCCCCGCCAGGAACGAAGTTCCTCACGCCTTCTCTTCAACCCCGAATATAATTTAATATCATTATTATAGAAACATATAGTCTATATCTGCACCGACACCTGCCGTATCTATATACTGTGCGCATGGGCGTAACTAGGGGTCCCCCCAGAAGGCCCCCCCCCGCCTCAAGAAAAATTGAGACAATGTGGGGTCTTGCAGGCCAAGCCCCACAGAGGATGGCTGCTGGCCCCATACCAAAAATTATTAGTATATACCGTATTTAATATAAACAAATCCTTTGTGCGAAATGAATAATTTTTCGACCATTGATTATAAATACGTTCAGGTCTATTCCATAAAAATAGACGTTAAAATTTAACATCATAAATTGGGTGTTAAATAGTAAAGTAAAGCAACAGCTTTAAAAAAATGCTTTTCTCTAAACCAAATTTTAACAGCGACGTTAACATTTTATTTTTTAGCTCCAGGTGTTAACGATTCATATGAAGATAGCTGTCATCTGCTCGTTCGTGTTTTTAGAGTTTTAACTTCTCACGCATGGACATTACTAACTTGATTTGTTATTTTCAATCTAGTAGGCCTATCGGACACATCAGCTTTTTTGCCCTCGGGGCTTGGTGTAGGGGTTAGCGTGCTAATCTCGTATATCAAAAGTCGCGGGTTCGGACCCTTGGCATACAAGGCAGGCACGCTACCAACTACGCCAAGCCCGGGGCGACACATCAGCTTTAAAAAATGTTATTCTCTAAACAAAAACGTTAACTTGTTGCTATTACTTCAAAGCTGTTAAAATCGTAATCTTACTTTTTAGGTTAAAGACGTCAATTTTATGCATTAAATACGGCGTTAAAGTAATAAAGGCACCGCCTTAAACATGACATTAATTTTTAACACTATTGACTAAATGTTAACGCTTTGGCGTCACTTTAACGTTTTTGCTTACTGAATTGCAATTTGAGGCAAGGAGGTGTTAAATTAAATTAACGCCGCTGTTTACAGATGTTAATGTTTTTGCTTAAAGCAAATAGACCTGGTTGTCTGCTATCAGGTGTGAATTTGAATTTAAGAATATTTTTAATAAGCGAATTGGACTCTTTTTAGGTACAGTTAAGGAAAAACCTATGAACCTTTTAAAGGAAAGATCCCTTAGCCATTGAGAGAAAAAAAAAAGAAGAGATATGCTTTTATGATATTTTAAATAAAGCTCCTTTTGCGATTCCATAAAAACTCCTGTCAAGAAATATTCCATGAATATTTCGAAATGGTCAGAGGCCAGAAAAGGAACGGAGAAAATCGAAAAGATGGCTGCTTTCTTTTCATTTTTAAGAAGAAATATTCAAATGAACAAAAGATGGGAGAAAAACAAGCAAAGAGTTGAGTTGCTTATCAAAGTCCCTTGTCACTTTGAGGTATTAAAAAAAATTTTTAAAAGCTCTGCGAACATCAAATAAAAACTTCGATATTAGTCTTCTTTTTTTTTAATATAAGCTTAAAGTTAATTTTTTTTCGGCCTATGTAGGAAATGATTCCTTTAAAAAATAAGAGCTTGCTTTTAATTAATTATTTACCGAAACCCTTTAACGACACAGTTCTTCGCTTCCGCCTGCAGCTAGGCCACCAACACCACTCACAAAAGTAAATAAACCAAATGAAATCCTATTGAGGCGGAAAGGACTGACGCAAACTATATTATTTGAACACTCAAAAAAAAAAAAAAAAATGAATTTCTAATGTTCAAATAAAATATTTCAGTCTCGCAGTCAAATTTTTACTTTCTCTTCCCTATACATATATATATATATAGGGAGAGAGAGAGAAAGTATTGGATTCATGTCAAAAATTCATCGAGATTTTGATGGATCTTCACGTTTTGAGGTCGCATGAATCCAAAAAAGTGGTTTTCGCAAAATGGTATGTCTGTATGTGTGTGTGTGTGTGTGTGTGTGTGTATATCTGTATCCAATTCAAAGCATGAAGGAATTGAGCTAGTAGTTTGAAATTTTATATTTAAGTTAGGCAGACCCCTGAGGGGCGCGAAAATAAGCTTTTAATCAAAATCGGCCAAAAAGTTCTTAGTACTTTCCTGATGTACTTCATAGGAAAGATAAGCAAAAACAAATCTACTATAAAACTTTAAAAATTTTAAATAAAATCACAATTTTAATAAAATTAAAATTTTAAAAATTTGCTAATGATTTTATCAAAAATTTTTGAAAAAATTTGGAAAAAATGAATTTCTTACTCTTTAATTTTTTTAATTTAGAAGATTTTATTTTCAAAAGTAAAAATATATCATTTTTAAAAATAAATGAAATAAAAGAAATTTTGCCCCCCTCTGCCCCCCCCCCTATAGGAAGCCAGGGGGGCAATGTACCCCTGCCAGTTCCGGCGCCTATACCCCTGAGGCGTGAAAATAAGCTTTTAATCAAAATCGGCCAAAAAGTTCTAGACTTTTCTGATGTACTTCATAGGAAAGATAAGAAATGGTTACCATGGTAACAAAATATAAATATTTTCCCATGATTTTACATCTTGTCGCTCAGGGGCCCACATCTTGTGGGTACGTGGATGGCGACCACGAGCTGCCCGAGCTAGGACAGGCAGTCCTTCAGTTCTTTGTTTGTCTGTCTCTTCCTTTCTCTTTTCAACAGGCGTCAGACCGTGCGACGGGCCGGCCTGTCCTATTTCTTCCGGTCGCAACAACGAATGATGGGACTGGAGGGAAAAAGTTAGGTCCACCGATCCCGCATCGCGGGAATAGGGCGAGGACAGAAAAAGAAGAAGATAAATTTTACATCATGAATTCAAATGTACTGTTCTGTCGGAAACTAAATATGTGTCGACAGAAAAAAATCTGCTGCGACCAGTCACACCAAATATTTGAACTAATA
This sequence comes from Euborellia annulipes, assembly GCA_023213315.1. NCBI lineage: Eukaryota > Metazoa > Arthropoda > Insecta > Dermaptera > Anisolabididae > Euborellia > Euborellia annulipes. The sequence continues at coordinate 19,935 of JAKCPI010026303.1, read as the reverse complement.
TTTCTTCAATTTTCATGATTTCAAGCTAAAAATTCAATCGATGAATTTTTTCACTTTATATTACTACTATACATGAAAGTAAAAACTCTTCCGTTTAAGAACATGAAATAAATAAAAGCACGGAACAATTTTTTCTCAACTGATTTTAATAACAACTTTAGAATGCGTGAAATTGAAACGATTCTGATAAAAGAAAAAAGAGTAATCTTCCTCGAGAGAGTTATTTTTAAGAAAAGAAGACATGACAAGACGTAAAGCCCACTGAGGAATTGGGAATAGTGAGAATTAGATATATAAGCTGACTATAAAATCAAATCCCAAGAGAAACTTTAAAACAAGTAATAGAGGGCGATAGTGGCGATTCTCTAATACTGCTTAGTAAGGGGATCATATAAAAATAGTGCATTTGCTATAAGAGACGAAGATTTATGGTACATTTCCTATTTGGAAAAATGTAATATAAACATTGTTTTATTAAATATAAATGCGGAACCAAAAATTTTTCCCGTCCGTAAAAATATTTTACCTTTTTTTTAGAGAGGCGAAATTTTTCCAACCCGCGGAACCAAAATTTTTTTCATGTGCCGTCCTTATATACGCCCCTGGTTTCTTCAATAGTTTTCTATGGGTCAGCGCTCAGCGATTAGGCAAAACACAATTGGGCATGATTCGACATCATTGAACAAAATGTTTTGTCATTGAGCGTTTTTGTCTAATCGGTGTGCATTGACATTGAACAAAACGTTTTACTCTTGGACAAAACGTTTTGTCGAAGAGTGTTTTGTTCAATTGGTGCAAGTTCAGCTTTAACAAATAAAATTAAAAATATTATCCAAGAAAGAGCTCAAAAAATTATTAAATTATTAAAAAAATATTATAACTCTATCTTGTAATATAATCGTATGGAGGAAGGCCGTCTAATTTACAGGAAGGTGAAGAAAATAGACTTAATTCGGCCCAAAATTATTTATTACCAATGTCTACGTTTCGGGGACCAAACGTCACCATCCTCAGGACCTTAAAATACAACACAACAACAAAACTTTATAAATAAGATAAACTTAAAAAGCAAGATATTAAAGAAATAAAAGAAAGAGAGGACAAGTACACTTACAAAGGTCGTAAAGTCTTTCGTGCCTCAGCACTCGTGTAATAAATACAACAATAATTTGTTGTGTGAAATGATGGCTGTATTTTATCTTAGGGTTCAGCTCACCATATAGCCAAATTACTTGCAAATTTTAACCACCAGCCACTCTGAGTCAATGCTAGGCATCTAGTAATGAAATAAACATTACATTCTAGTTAGGGATGAAACGATACCACTGAGGTATCGATACTTTTACTCGATACTGGTATCGGTCGCAAAGTATCGAGTACCTACTCTGTATCGATTGAAAAGTAACGATACTTACTCGTATCGGTCAATTTTTTCGTAGTGTACAATTAGAGATAAACTAAAACCTCAGTAAGTTCTGATATTATCAAGATTCGCAGGAACTTTGCAGCCAGGAGATTAAATAAAAATCTTTTATTTAATTTATATTTGCTGACGTTTCCGTCGCCAGTCCTGACCTTCATCATCGGAGACCTCCGACTGTGATAATATTTTTGTACAAATCAATGTAAAAAGGAATTGTATATTTAATTGCAATGAATATTAAAATACCGTACCTATGATCGTGTATAATTGACAATATTCGCCCTGACGAAGGACCTGATTGGAGACTAAAACGTCGGCAAATAGAAATTAAATAAAAGATTTTTTATTTAATCTCCTGGTTGCATAGTCCCTGCGAATCTTGATTAAATCTCCACAGGCATAAAAGTTCTTGAAAAAAAAAAAAAAAAAAAAACAACGATGACTAAGAAAAAAATTCAGTTTTAGATGTACTACCCAAAAATAATAATTTTTCAAGATGTTTCCCTGTTAAACACTCCTACAATAAAAATTAAAATACAGTGGTACAAACCATTCCACTTATTTCTATTGTAAATAAGAACAAATGTACGTAAATGTTCTTCCGACCTAACTAATCATCGCGTACGTGGACCGAGTATCGATACGAGTATTTTTGACCGATACTTACTTGGTACTCGATTGCAAAGTATCGATTCCAAAAGTACTTGGTATCGAAAGAAAGTATCGAGTAAGTACTTGTATTTACTCGTATCGTTTCATCTCTAATTCTAGTTACTTGTAAAATTAGTAAACATTTAGGATCACAAAACTTTCAAATGAACAGTTTTGGGATAAAAACATTAAGGAGTTCAAAAAAACCCTCATCAAAAACAACTAACCCAATCAAATTTATTGATATAACTATCAATAAATTCTTAAAAAGCAAAAAAATACATCAGGGGAGGTTGTAAATAATACAGTGAGAAACAACATAGTGGTGGGGAAAAAAAGAAAACATTGTCAATTTCTACTTTAAACTAACATAACATTATTTGAGAGGGGCTTATTTGAAAAAATATCCAAAATAATAAATATACTATACTATACTAATTTTACAAGTAACTAGAATGTATTGTTTATTTCAATATGTTTGTGAAGAATATTTATGGAATCCCCCTCCCCTCCACCTTTAATCCTAGTTCTTAAATTAAAATTAAAATAAATAGCAAAATCATTACTAGATGCCTAGCATTGACTCAGAGTGGCTGGTGGTTAAAATTTGCAAGTAATTTGGCTATATGGTGAGCTGAACCCTAAGATAAAATACAGCCATCATTTCACACAACAAATTATTGTTGTATTTATTACACGAGTGCTGGAGGCACGAAAGACTTTACGACCTTTGTAAGTGTACTTGTCCTCTCTTTCTTTTATTTCTTTAATATCGTGCTTTTTAAGTTTATCTTATTTATAAAGTTTTGTTGTTGTGTTGTATTTTAAGGTCCTGAGGATGGTGACGTTTAGTCCCCGAAACGTAGACATTGGTAATAAATAATTTTGGGCCGAATTAAGTCTATTTTCTTCACCTTCCTTCTATCTTGTAATGACAATTCATTACAATAGCTACTAATTTTTTAAAAATTATTCATAATACGCTACTGCGTAGTATATAGGAGAATCTTTGAATAAACTTGATGAAAGGCACCTCTAACTGTTTTTATATGTGTCTATGTGAATTGGTGTGCCTGTGTGCTAGGTCTATGTTTATGTGTATTTTTCTCCCCAAGAGATAACGAGGAATTATCTCAGTTAACGGGTAAACAGTTCTAAGCTGTTAATCCATAAACTTGGCAACCCTGTCACGGCTGCCAACGGGGGGAAGAGTCAGCCACCCCCTCTCGCCCACCCACATGATCTTGAGGCTAATGCTCTGAGATTAGCCAAAATCCTTTTCATTTCATACAAATATTTACTTGGTTATATTTTCAGTGGAATTTATTACGTATTAAATTTCGATTAATCAAAATAAAAAAAAAAATAGTTGAAAACTGAACAACAACTCCATCTTTTAGTTTGTGCTATGTGACATTTCCTTTTGCTTTTTTGTGACATATGCTAAAGGCCAAAAGATTTGCAAATCTCTGACTTAAAATGATGATTAAATCGTTACTTGTAGATCAAAGTACAATTTATAATTCCGCTAGTCTACAAAATAAGACTATGGCCCGAAGGAAAAATTAAAACTTTGAATTTTCCAATCTCCGTACCCTCCCCTGGCAACGGCCCTAAGTCAGCCAATCCTGCACACGGAGTTAAAAAGACAATAATACGAATATTATACACTGTGGGTGAGAAATAATTTTTCTGTTGTGTGCAGGGCCGCAGACAGACTTGACGGACCCCGGGGCTACATAATAATACGCCCCCCCCCCACCCTTAGTTTTTTAGTATGTAAAAGGCTATTGTGGCCTTCATGCCAACAATTTTTTACACAGTTTATGACACAATTTTTGAAAGAGTTATACATGGCTTACAATATTTATTTAAATAAAAAAGTTATTTAAAAATTTTTCAAAATTTCCTAAAGATAGGGTTACCATAATTTATTGAGGCCAAATCCGGACAGACGACTTCCGGGGGGGTCTGGGGGTATAGAAAATTTTTTGAAAATTAGACACTCAAATCTGCGTTTTTAGCTATCCTGAGACGGGAAAAATATTATCAAACTTGCTTTGAGCTTAAAAAGCCCGGGCCCCTTCAGGAAAAAATTCCAAGAAAATGATTTTGTTTTATTGAAATTTTAAGAGCTTAAAGAGCTCGAGCCCTTCAGGAAAAAGATTTCAAGAAAATGATTTTTTTTAATGGAAATTTTAACCAAGGAAATTATTTTTAATTAGAATTTTAAGGTTGGACCGCAAAGGGCCCGGGCCCCGGGATATAGCCCCCCTGCCTCCCCCCCTCCCTGTCTAAGGCCCTGGTTGTGTGTAAGAAGTTGCCTATCTATAGGCGTGCTTGATCAGTAGCGCCACCCGGTGAGAGTTGAGAGAAATTGCCAATCCTTATTTTGTCTTTATTCATTTATTTCACCTTTTAAAAAGCCGAACAAACCTTTGGCTCTTGTGGAAATTTATATTAGTCCCCTTCAATTTTTATAACACTGATATTTAAGCAAGATTGGAAATAATTTTAATAAGCTAATCCAGATATATAAACGAATATTTCAAAATATCAATTCTACGACATCGCTATATGTGACAGTCCACATGAAAACGTACCAAATCTTCACTGGGCTAAATTTTCAAGAGAGCCGATTTATTAAGAAAAGTTCAAAAAAATCAATTTTTTGGTATAATAATATTTAATGGCTGGAAATATATGTAAATAGGATATGGAAATGCAGGCAGCCAAAATGAAAAACACTCTCGATACTCTGTGAACTTTCAGACGTTTCGGGTAAAATTTATTCACCCATCTTCAGTGAACACTAAAAATAGAATACATATATAGTGTATTGATTTCAAAATAAAGATGACAATTTTAGTTTATACCAAGACTTACGTTCTAGTGAGAGAGAGTTAAGTCTGTATAATGATACATAGATGACATTATTTATACTATGCTTCAAAGTCCATTGACCCATGATTGAAAAATTCTCTAAGTCCAATTATATTTGCAAAAATGCTTCAAAGTCTCTTTATATTTAATACTAGTAGCATAGAAACTTTTTATCAAAATCACATTCATCAATTTTAAATAGTATTAATATTTTAAAATTAAATACAAAGTGATATCAAAATTTTCTCATCAATTAATTTCTGAATAAATAGCTTGGAAACAGTAAATCAAAGTTATAATAATGAAATAGACTTAATATTACGGCCACTTCAACCTAACCCAACCTAATATTATTATTTATTTTGTTGTCTTTTCGAAATCGCACAGATCCTCATCCTCATCTTCATTTTCATTATCAGGAATAATATCAAAAAAATTAAATTTTGACGTCTATGAATTCAGAGAAAATTTTCTCATTTTTCAAAAAAAAAATGATTTTTATTTATTTAAGGGGAAAAAAATATATATAATATTATTTGGTAAATAACTTTTTATTGGTTGTTAAAATCACACTGGTTAAAACTCAATTAAACGATATTAATTTATTGTTAATTGGAAAAATATATATATATATATATATATATATATATATATAGTTCATAGAAAAAGATAGAAAACATTATAGAATTAGGCTAAAAGAAATTAAAAAATGAATTATAATTTTTGTAGGTTATGAAATACTTGTATTAGATTTCAACAAATGGAATATAGTAATGGTGTATTGAATATATAAATTTGAAATAAATAAAATTAATATTTTCTTTATATTAAATACCTCTAAACAATAGCGATGCCGGTGTTCATAATTGAAAATACTTAGGGCATAAACGCAACAATATATCTCAAGCGTATAGTTGTTTACGATGTCTTGCCCTTGACGCATAAATGAAAAATTGTTCTTTTCAAATTAAGTATTACGAAACAACATGTTAAGTACATAAATCATTATTGAAAAATGTAAAATCCTGCATTGAAATATTGTAAAAATAATTTTATGCTTTTACATTAAAAATAAATTTTTTAGGACATATTTCATAAAAAATACTATTAATTAAAGCATTTGAAACAATATTCCATGCTTAACTCAATTTTGAATTTTTGGTCTTTGACACACCATTGAATAACACGGTTCATATAGCGTATTGATTTCAAAATAAAGATGACAATTTTAGTTTATACCAAGACTTACGTTCTAGTGAGAGAGAGTTAAGTCTGTACAATGATAGATACATAGATGACATTATTTATTCTATGTATTCTATTTAGATAATATGATGATATATATACAGGTTTTAAAATTTTCTTATAATATTTAAAAACGTTGTTTTTATAGTTGAAGATACAATCAAATAATGAGGGAAGTCAAATAATTTCTCTTAATATATAAATTTATATTTGTATTAGTGAAATCAATACGCTATATATGTATTCTACTAGCCGCGCCGCCCGCCTTCGGCGGGCTTCGCGTCTAGCCGGGGGCTACGCCCCCCTGGACCCCCCAGCCGCTGGCTCGGGCCCGCCTGCGGCGGACCCTCGCCTTAAATATGAGAAACGGGCTGGCAGTCTAGACAGGGAGGCTACACCCCCTGGACCCCCCAGCTGCTGGCTCGGGCCCGCCTGCGGCGGACCCTCGCCTTTTTTAATTATAAAAAGAAAATTATTATTATTATTTTTTTTTTTTTTTTTTTTAATAAAAAAAAAACACTCACACTTTTTTCTCATTCACACTCACACTCACACACACTTCACACAGTCTTTTCGGCAACTCAGGCCATATAAGACTTTTTACGATATCCGTTATTAAATTAATATACATATATGGGGTCCAGGCATTCTTATTTAAGCCATTTGGTATCCAATTGGCTTAAATAAAATCATCGGACTGCCTGGGGTCCGAACCCGCGACGTTTGGTATATGAGGTTAGCACGCTAACCTCTACGCCATGCCCCGAGGGCAGGAAAATTATTATAACTACGCATTCCAATCCAGTGCCTGCTTGAGGATTTGTTTACCTTCATAGAATACACAACTTCAAAGAATACTTGAATATTTCTCTATACATTTCCTATGGGAGAAATCGTAACTTTAAGAATTAATAACTCAAAAAATTATAGGAATTTTGGGACCCGAGTATTTTTCCGGGACTCCCTATAACGTCCTCTATAAGACTGCAAAATTTCGTTTCAAAATTCCAATGGGAAGTTGGTCAAACAGAGCGTGACAGACGGACAGACAGACAGACGGACAGACAGACAGACAGACAGACGGACAGACGGACACTCCGTAATTATTATATATAGATTTTTAGTGTTCACTGAAGATGGGTGAATAAATTTCACCCGAAACGTCTGAACGTTCACAGAGTATCGAGAGTGTTTTTCATTTTGACTGCCTGCATTTCCATATCCTATTTAAATCAATTTTTTTTTTATTACCCTTGTAATTTCCTTACAAGCTAAGATTTTGAATAAATTTAATGCACCAAAAGAACACCTGGGAATCCCGTTGATATGAATTAGCTTGTAAGAGTTTTATTTAATAATTCCAGCAGTGTCACTTTCGACTCTTTTTTCTTTTTGGTGTAAATGTAAACACGAAACAAACATAATTTGAACTACATGCAGAGAGAGAGAGAGAGACAAGATAATTACTTCTTGCTGTTATTTCTGATCCAATTGAATTTATATATTTATTTAAGAAGAAAAGCTGCTTAATATTTTAATGAGATAAATTAAGAGTCAAAAACTCTCTGAAATTATATTTCGTAGGCGTTAAATTAGGAATTCGCCAAGTTTAAGTTGTATTTTTTGAGAAAGTCTTTTCTTATGGTAAAAGTTTTACTTTTTAATTAATAAATGATGGCAGTTTAAACTTAATTACTTTTTTGAAATTTTGACACGTTCAAAAACATCAGAAAAAGGACATTGATGTGATGTGCTGATTGCGGCATCAAAAATCAACTGCGTTAAATTCTGGCTTTCACGCGCCTATAAGGCTGTGCTTGCATATTAGAACAATTATCACTGCTGTTTTTAGCTCTTTAATTGATTGGCCAGGTGTGGAGATTAATTGATCTGTAAATTGAGTATCTTTGTATATGTGTGGGTCTGTTTGTGTGTGTTTCATTCCCATTCTAATTTTCTTGGGTTGATATGTTTTTTGCATCAAAATTTTTGTTGTTTTATTTTTTTGTTAAGTTATTTTATTTAAGTCCTCTTATCTATATATGTATTTATAAAATATATAAACTATAAATAGAGAGAAATGATATTGGATTCATGTCAAAAATTCAATGTCGAGATTTTGATGGAAATCCATGTTTTGGGCCGAAAAAAGTGGTGTGTCTGTCCGTCTGTGATCAAAATATCTTGGAAACAAAACGAGGATATTTAAGTTAAGCACCCTCCTGGAACGTAACAACTAGCTTTTAAATAAAATAGGCCAAAGAGTACTAGTACTTTACTGATTTTCGCTATACCGATTTTGATTAAAATTCATTTTATAATAAATTGGCGACACAATAAATCTGGCGTGACAAGCACAGAACACAACTTTAAAATATCGAAAGTAAGATAAAGTTACACCAAATTTTTAATAATCTTTCTTTTTTATATCTGCATACTATCAAAGGAATATGATTTAATGTAGAAAGTGGCTGTGTAGAATTGAATAAAGGATCGAAGAGGAAAGCAGCCAGGTAAGGTCCTCTTCAACCCTTTATTCAAAGGAATATGATATGTAACAAAGGACTATCTAGGCTAGAAAAACTTTAATGCTAAGCTTATATCTTTCTATGTAGATTTATTTGCTGAGAAAAGTAGATTTATAGCTGGATAAAGGTTATTAATGAGAAACAGGATGAAGAAAGAAGAGCAGCTAGTATTTGTTTCATTTATTTAAGGACCATTAAGCTAACGTTTCGGTCTCGGTCGAGATCATCCTCAGAGCTTATGGGCTGTCAATATGAGACAAATTTAAAAAAAAACTCAATTATATAATTCATAATCAATAAGTTATAATTAAAGTATATAAATAAATATAAATAAATATACACAGGTTTAAACAATTGAGTCTGTTATTGGAAGAATAACAGTCGTGTGGTGCGTCTAATCAACTACAGGTAATTGTAGTCGATTAGACGCACCACTTTCAATAATAGACTCAATTGTTTCAACCTGTGTATATTCATTTGTACGTATTTATTTTATGTATATACTTTGTTATGAATTATATAATTGAGTTTTTTAAAATCTCCTCCCGCAATGAGACAACGTATCGGAGTTCAAACGACTCCTTCTTCAGGTCCATGCGGGATTAAGATGGTCCTGAAGAAGGAGTGGTTTGAACTCCGAAATGTTGACTCATAGCGGCAGGAGATAATCCTAATAAATTGGCCTGAAATTGGTCTAGTAAAAAATTTTTATTTAACTATATCCTTCTCAATAATATCCACCAGGTGGTTCCCTATCTTCATCTGCAAATAACTCAAATTATGTGACCCCAAAATGTGTATTATTAGGAAAATAATAGATGTAAAGTGAATATATACCCGTAAATCTTATCAATTTTGAATTATCTCTACTATCCGAAACTAAATATATAAATAAAGGCACTGTGTGGCAGCACAGTTTAGTTTCTTTAGTGCGTTTATTCACACCACATTTTTAAAAAATCAGAAAAGCTCTTGAGCATGTATAATGGAAATAATTGAAATTCAAAAAAGTTATAAAACACGCATATTTTAAATTAAATGCTGCTTGACTGTATAAAATCAAATAAAAGAGGCGAAGTAATGTGATTTTTCGAAGAAAAAAAAAAAAAAAAAAAGTTCAATATAATAGGTTTTGCGGCAGCAAAGGGCCCCCTCAGGGATAGAAATGTCACATTCTCTTTTGGCGTATGTGAAAGAGGAACACTGGGAGCAAAATGATGTGGTGGGGGAATGAGAAAAGCCCCCACAGAGTCGGCACCCCCCGAGGGGCCGTTATCCCTCAAATGAAGATAAATGATAGCTGCATGGCAAATTGAAATTCGCAATAGCCCCCACCCGCCCCAGGAGGTCGCACTACCTGCAAACTTCTCCCCTTCACAGGCCAATTATTATTATTATTATTATTCTTTAACTGCTGAAACATTTATACTTTTTGATAAAATTTTCTTTCATTCTGATATCCCTTCTAAAAAGAATGGTAAGAATAAACATTAACATTAATTTTGTGAGAAAATATACGTTTTGCTTTGAGAAGCGGCTTTTATAATTATAAATATAACCTGGTTTTATTGGAGAATTTTTAAATAAAAATGAAATTTTATATCTTCCAAAATAAAGAGAATTTTGAATGTTAAATAAATAAAAGAAATAAGGTAACCTGATAGGGTTTATTTGTGATTTGAATTACACTGTGCGGCAAAATGAAACTTTTTTTTCCGGCCCCGAGATAATTCCTTCAGATTCTTAAGTAAAATGACATCCTGAATCCAAATATGACCTGCGTTTTCCCCCACCACGTACCGTTTTCGGTGGAGAGCCCCCTTCTTATTTCCACCCCTTTTCGTTAATTATAGCACCATGAATTAAATTTGGTGGAATGAAAAAGAATATTTTGGTCTTAACATTTCTTCAGAAGGTCTAGAGAAGTGAAAAGTTAAAAAACATTAACATTTGGATCCAAGGGGGGGGGGATGTGGGGGAGGATTTTGGCGCTTAAAATGCAAAAAAATCATTAAAAATGATCGATTTTTTTTGATTTTTTCACAATTTTTTCACTGATTTTTTACATATTTCAGCTGACAGACCCACCTCAACCTTCCTTAAACATCCCTTAACTAAAAAAAAATATATAGGATAAAGCGGGTGGGGTGTGAGCGATTCCGAAGCCCTTGCAAGAAGATGGAAGACTCACAGGTCAGTTGGTCAAATTGGTAAATATGCGGCTATAACTTTAATTTTTTTTGGCTGATATTTACAAATTTAAAGTTAAATATACGGATTCTTCTATGTCCTTCAATATTGCCATATTTTATCTAAAGGGGTAGAAATTACTTCTTGTCAATGTTTGAAAAAAATTCTTCTCGCAAGGGCTTCGGAATCGCTCCACCCCCCGCTTTATCCTATATATTTTTTTTTAGTTGAGGGATGTTTAAGGAAGGGTGAGCTGGGTCTGTCAGCTGGATAATGTAGAAAATCAGTGAAAAAATTATGAAAAAATCGATCATTTTTAATGATTTTTTGCATTTTAAGGAGAAAATCCTCCCCCACATCCCCAATCCGTATTTTATTATTTTTTCCATTTTTTAAAAATATTTTATGTTGTTTGCAATGAATGTTTTTACCCCACTAAGTTTGGCAAAAGAACACTAAAGAGCGCTTACTTCGGCTATAGTGCTGCCTCTATATTTCACGCACGGTCCCTATAGGATAATTTTTTTTTGTTTATCTCAATATCTCGCGGCACCCCTTAGCCAATCACGCGGCACCCTTGGCTGCCGGGGCACACCCTTTGGGAACCAATGCTTTAGAGTCTTTTCAGTTTTAATTAAGCTAATAATATGATTGAATAAGAGACCAGATGCTGGTTTGGTATCTAAGACCCGTTTAAAGAAATATCAAATTTAAATAAACTCACCAGTTGTTGGAAGCTGAGTCGCGTAATGTGTGACGGAGTTGTAAGTAGATTGAACGCCGAGATCGCAGGTTCGATCACCAGGAGACATACGCCCCGATATCACTTAATCCAAGGACCTGAAAGTTAAAAAAAAAAATTTATTATAAAAAAAAATATTTATGAACAATTATAATTATTTATTTTGATTCCTAGTTCATTGACAACTTCACTTTCCCCAGCCTTGCAACCACCTTTATGACCACATCACCGAAGAGGTATAAATATTTAGGAATTCCAGATATTTCGAATTTTTAAATAATATTAGTATTAATTTCCAGGGAGGTCCGAAGCTTCAAAGGCATTGGTGTTAAAGACAGCCAGATATAATTCTTACTAGAAAATGTCATGAGTATTAATTTATCACTAAATATATCTGAGGGTAGCTGGAGAAGAGGGAGGGGGCAGTGAGAGAGAAAGAGAGAGGGCCGGCCGACCGAGAAATTTACCAGAAAGAAAATTAAAAAAATAAAATTAATAGCAATAAACATTTTTTTAAAATTAAAAAAAAAAAAAATAGTTTCCTTTATTGGTGTTTTAAATGGGATGATTACAAGATTTCATCATATTATAAAATTAAAAAAAAAAAAATTGGCCAAGCGCGGCGAAATCTGGGATTGGTGACCCCCAGAAATCAGCGTGTAGAACGTCCCCCGGTAGCCATCGGTATTATAAATTTAATAATATTTAAAATTAAAACCCTAATGGCCTCTGTAGCCAAAAAGGGAGAATTAAAAAAAAAAAAAAAAAATTGAACGGTGGTTATGAGAAAGAGCGTGTGGAACGTCCCCCTGTTGGTATTCATTATATTAATAAACAAATTTATATACAAATTAAAACTCTTATTGCCTCTTCGGCCGAAAAGATTAATTTAAATAAAGAAAAGAAATTGATTAATTTAATAAGCCTGTTTTTAAAGTGTAAAAAATATAAAATGATAATATGTTATGCAATTGAGACATGTTAAATACCTTTAATGATCATTGGATTGGCCATTCATTCACTCAAATAAATAACAACACAATAGAAAAGAAACTAAACACTTTTAAGAGAGAAATATTCAACCGACTGACTCATGACTCGACTGGAAAGAAACTAAAAGACTTGTTCTCTGAGTTACCATAAATAAAAATGATTCTAAATGTTCTCTGTCCCTGAGAGTTCTAATTCCCTAGAGCGCCTAGAGAGTAGGCATCCATTGGTGATGAGAAGCAATGCACGGCAGCGGAAGCAAGGCGGACCAGCGAAACCTGACTGGAGGGAAGATGCGAGAAAACTTAGCGTTAAGATCTAATCACCAGGTTCGTTTCCCGTCATAAGCGAGAAAAATTTCATTTGAACAGATGGAGATAAATAGACAAAATAAATTCGCAAACAAAACTCAAATCTCATTGATTAATGCAATATTAATAAAAAAAAACAAACAAAAATATGACATTTTCTAATCTAGAAAATTAATTATTCAATGCTATTTTATTTCAGCTGATAAATTTGAAGATAATTTCATCTTATCTAAATAAATTCCTTTTCTCTGAACGTTTGAATTGCTTCGTCTCGAGTTTAAATATTGTGTGTTGGCATAGAACTAAGCTCGGGAGACAAAAGCAAGTCAACAAAATAAAGACAAGAAGAGGATTCCTTGCAAGGAATACATTAACTAGAAATTAGTCTGTTTTCAGACTAGTCTGCATCAAGCAGGAAACAGACTAAAAGCCTTTCTCTTTGCAATTGGGATTAGAAGTTTTTTTCTTTTTCATTTAATGATATAATCTTTAAACGTTATTGAAGAATGCTGATTTATCCGAGCCTAGTCAGTGTGAAGAGACAAATTTCCATCTTTCATTCTTCTAATTAAAATTGATAAAAGGAATGTAAATTTTTATTTTGTTAATAAATTTAATATTTTCAAATAAGGTTCATTAAAATAGCCTTATTAAATAAATATTACTCGAGATGAAGAGAAGAGAGAAAAAGCTTTTTACTCTTTAATTAAAATTTATCAAGATACAAGGAGAAGATGTAATAAATAAATTTATACACTCACTATATGCAATTAAGAGAAAGTTGATTGCTTTGTAAAATTAGGATACTGATTTTTGACAATTTTTTACTTTCTCTTATCTATTTGGGGTCCGGGCATTCTTATTTAAGCCATTTGGTATCAAGGACGGATACAAGCAGGGGGGGGGGTAAATACCCCCTCCCCCAGATTCCTTTTTTTTCCAAAAAAAAATTTATTTTTAATGTAAAATTTTAAAAATTAATACTTACAAATTTAATTTGTATTTATATTCTGGCAAACAAGTACAGAATGCGCCTTTAAATTACCGAAATTAAAAAAAATTGTGTGCTGTGCAACCAGACACACCAGGGAGTTACCCCCCCCCCCCCGAGAAACACCTCTGGACCGCCCTTGTTTGGTATCCAAATGGCTTAAATAAAATCATCGGACTGCCTGGGATCCGAACCCGCGACCCTTGGCATACAAGGCCAGCACGCTAGCCACTACACTAAGTCCGAGGGCAAGAAGAATTTTATATTGTACAAAACATGGGAATTTTTACTACTAACTAGTTATACAAAAAAACTTTACATTAAATTAAGCATAAATTATGTGATATTTCATTTTACTTTCTCTTACCTCTATATATATGTTAATATATATAGAGAGAGAGCAAAGTATTGGATTCATGTCAAAAATTCGAAGTCGAGATGGTCTGTCTGTGAACAAAATATCTCAAGAACGAATGGAGCTAGGAGGTTGAAATTGTATATTTAAGTTAGGCACCCCCATGGGACGTGACACGAAGCTTTTAATCAAAATCGGCCAAAGAGTACTAGTACTTTACTGATGCACTTTTTCAGTTTTTTCGATTTTCTCAAAATTCGCTCCAACGATTTTTTTTAAAATTCAAAAATCAATTATTTTTTAGATGTTCTTTAAAATGTATATTCTCATTTTGTCATTGAAATCTTCTGAAGACCACTTTACTCTTGTACTCCATAGAAAAGATAGGAGAAATGGTTGCCATGGTAATAAAATATAAATATTTTCCCCCGTTTATAAATTTTACATCTTGAAAATCGAATGTACCGTTCTGTCGGAAACTAAATACATGTCGAAACAAAAAATCTGATGTGGCAAGCACAGTACACAACTTTCGAACACCGAAGGTAAGAGAAAGTTGTGTGCTGTGCGCCAGTCACACCAGATTTTTTTAAATGCACTTACACTTTCAAAATAAATGATCCAATTCATTAATGCATTTTAATGAAACAAGGGCACTCAGCTATTCCAAAGAAAATATATATCCATTTTGATCTAGCAAAAACAAAATATGTTTTATAAGATTTATTAAGTCGTCGAGTCATTTGTTGAATTTAAATGAATAGGTCTCCAAAACTAATTAACTATGTCTCAAGAGCCGAAAAAAAGTGAAAAGAAGCTTTGATATTTTACAAAATTTTAAAAAGGAAAATGGAGAATTGATCTATACAAAAGTTGAAAACAAAAGACATGGATTTTAACTCAGGCAAAATATAATATTAAAAAAAAATGAGTTGCAAGAGAGCGAAGATCAGTGTTGGTTGCTATATATAAAAGCGAGAGAGAGAGAGAGAGAGAGAGAGAGATCTCTGAGAAGTTAAATCAAGTTAGTAAGTCGTTTATTTTCAATATAAGTTTGAGAAGTTGGTGGAAATTTTTAACAAGTCCTACCGCTTAAAAAAGAAATTCAATCAATTATTAATTTTCTTTATAATAAGTAATATAAAGATTTTAGAACTATATTCAGAGAGGTCCCTCTCCCCAGGGGCGTATATAAGGGGGGGGGGGGGGCCGAGGGGGCCCGGGCCCCCCGAAATTTCCCAAACACATATACATATACCGGGTGGGCCATTAGTGCGTGGACGGAAGATTGTGGGCTTATTAACGGACATTTTTAAAATTTGTTGATCGCACATAATGTGGGGCCTTTAGGGCTACAAATTAAAAATATTTTTGTTCCAATTGGACCTCATATACAGGGTGGTCCATATCAAAGTTATGTTTTTTTAAAATGGAACGCCCTGTATATTATTGCATATTTGGATTCTACGGCCAATTTTAGTATGAGTTTATGTCATGCAATGTATTCCAAACCAAACCGTTTAGCCGCAAATCGGGCTTTAGTGAAAAAACTGCTGTCTGGAAAAAATTGAATATCTCGCGATCCATAAAATTTAGGGAACTGTTCTTTTGTGAGGTTACTAACCATGAAATGTACTAATGTAGGCCAGATGGGGAACCCGGAATTATTCTTATGTTGGGAGATATGGCCATGCTAATTTGGAAAATTTCAATCATGGATAACTTCATTTTTTCAAATGGAACATGCTACTTTTTTATGCCATGGGACGTGAAATTCAATTACCTTTCAGCTGATATAAGGTTGTCTATATCTATCTTTGGTAGTTTTCTTTTTATTCCAAAATATCTGATAACGAAAAAAAAAAAAATTTTATTATAGACAAAATAATTGAAAAAAAAATCCAAACGCAAAACAAAATCGTAATAAATGGACAAATTATGCTAAATATTCGAAAATGTCTTTTACTTTCCTTAAAATCATTTATTAGAACTTCTCAAAGAAGTCCCGCTTGCTCAAATTCGGGTTATGATTTGTCAACAAGATGGCGCACCTCCTAACCTGAACATAACCCTAATTTCTTTTTCGAGAAGTTCAAATAAATGATTTTAAAGGAAATTAAAAGATATTTTCGAATATTTAGCATATTTTTTCCATTTATTACAATTTTGTTTTGCGTTTGGAATTTTTTTTTTCAATTATTTTGTCCATAATAAAAATTTTTTTTTTTTTTCGTTATCAGATATTTTGGAATAAAGAAAACTACCAAAAAATAGATATAGACAACCTTATATCAGCTGAAAGATAATTTGGATTTCACGTCCCATGGCATAAAAAAAAGTAGCATGTTCCATTTGAAAAAATGAAGTTATCCATGATTGAAATTTTCCAAAATTGGCATGGCCATATCTCCCAACATAAGAATAATTCCGGGTTACCCATCTGGCCTACATTAGTAGATTTCATGATTAGTAAGATCACAAAAGAACAGCCCCCTAGGTATTATGATTCGCGAGATATTCAATTTTTTCCAGACAGCAGTTTCTTCACTAAAGCCCGATTTGCGGCTAAACGGTTTGGTTTGGAATACATTGCATGACATAAACTCATACTAAAATTGGCCACAAGAATCCAAATATGCAATAATATACAGGGCGTTCCATTTAAAAAAACATAACTTTGATATGGACCACCCTGTATATGAGGTGCAATTGGAACAAAAATATTTTTAATTTGTAGCCCTAAAGGCCCCACATTATGTGCGATCAACAAATTTTAAAAATGTCCGTTAATAAGCCCACAATCTTCCGTCCACGCACTATTGGCCCACCCGGTATAGGGATATACAGACATCAGCGCAACAAATTTTTCCGCAGGATGGACAACTTTGGTTCCGCAAAGGAAAAAATGGTCTGCAAAAAATTTCGTGTGAAAAAAAAATTTAGTTTCTTAAAAAAAAAATTTTCCGCAGAAAAATTTTCAGTTCGGGCCCCCCCCCCCGAAAAAGGGGGAATTTCTATATACGCCCCTGCCTCTCCCCCTGGCAGGGGCGGACCCGAGCAGTTATGTCTGTGAGATTCCTGAGGAATTAAAGGCCGACTAGACGTGTAGCCCGCCAAGGGCGTTTTTTTTTTTTTTTTTTTTTTTTTTTTTTAAACATTCACACTTTTTTCTCATTCACACTCACACTCACACACACATTCACACAGTCTTCTCGGCAACTCAGGCCATATAAGACATTTACGATAACCGTTATTTAAGAATTTATATATATTAGGGGGTCCAGGCATTTTTATGCCAAGGGCGTTTTATTATAAATTTGATCTTGTGTATTTATTTGAATTTTAAGGAAACCATTCGTTAGTTCAGTTGTTTTTTTTTTTTTTTTTTTGAATGGATGCATAAGGTCCGAAGACCTCTAATGACCAATGGTCACATGGAGTCAACAAGAATATATTCAAAAGAATAAAGGAGAAGAATAAAAGGGGAACTCAACTGCGGGAACTGAGAAGATGCCTGTTGAGATTAGACTTGAAAGTCTGAAGATTGTAGGTTTTGAGGAAGATAGACGCAGGGAGCTTGTTCCAATCACGGGAGGTCATGGGGACAAAGGAAGATTGGAAATGATTAGTTCTAGCATTGGGATGCTGTGACGATGCCTCTCTTGTGTTCCGTGTATATGTTGCTTTGGGTGGGAAAATTGATTTTAATTCGGCAGAGCATTGGCCATGATAATACCTGTAGAAGAGAGAGAGTGCAGACACGCTTATTCTATGATCTAGTGACTGTAGGTACAGTGGGCGCCACAATTAAATCCCCAAAAAGTGGGATATATATGAAATAATTTTAATAGCCGAAAAGATAAAATAAAATCTGTACCCAATTTTATATTACTTTTTCGGTCATTAAAATTATTTCATATTTACCATATACTTAGCGGCGTAACTAGCCTTTGAGGGCAGGTGGGGGGGGAAGCTCAATTGGACGCCATTTTCAAGTTGTAATATAATTTTAAAAGAAAACTATCCATTTTTTAGACAATCTATGGAAAGAATATGATGAAATCATCCCTGAACTATATCTTTCATGCCTGTATCTTAGATGCCCTTGGACGCCCTAAGTCGGTATCGACTTTTTAAATCACTTCTAAAAAATAGTTGATTTAATAATTTTAATCAAAATCGTTAAAACAAATTTTGAGAAATTCAAAAAAAAAAAAAAACTGAAAAAATTATTCAGTAAAGTACTAGTATTTTTTGGCCGATTCCGTTCAAAAGCTTATTTCAACTGTCCGAGTGGGTACCTAACTTAAATATAAAATATCATCCTCGTAGGGACATCAAATTTTTTGACACGATCGCAATACTTTTTCTCTCTATATACAGGGTGCCCGGAAATAACAGGTACCTGGGGGAGGAGATGATTCTACATGAAAAAATAAGACTTTTTTTCCTATAAACTTAATACGCTTCGTTTTCAAGATACAGGGGGGTCGAAGTTGAATTTTTTTTTTTGTTTTTTGCTAATATCTCGAGAACCGTTTGAGATACAATATTTACTCTTTACACATAAAACAAGCGGAATAATGAACATAAATCCAGTACAGAAGCTAAACATTGTATCTCAAACGGTTCTCGAGATATTAGCAAAAAACTAAAAACGAAAAAAAATTCAACTTTGAACCCCTGTAGCTTGAAAACGAAGCGTCTGGGCATATTAAGTTTATGGGAAAAAAAAGTCTTATTTTTTCATGTAGAATCATCTCCTTTCTAGGTACAGGAGGGGCAATATTAAGTCCCGCCCATGCGTTTTCTTCTTGTGATTATTTCATTGTTTTTATAAAAGAAAATGAAAATATTTAGTGGAAATTTTCTAGGTTTGAATCATGAAAGTTTCCATTAAAAAATATATAATATTTTTTTTTTAAACAATGAAATAATCACAAAGAGAAAAGCATGGGTGGGACTTAATATTGTCCCTCACTGTACCCGCTATTTCCGGGCACCCTGTATAGGTAAGAGAAAGTAAAAATGTAATTATATAAAAGAAAAGCAAGCGTTCTAATACAATTTATCCATATTATAAAATCAATATTTTGATTGATTGGTTTTTATTTTGATTCAAATGATTTTTTTGACAACTTTTGAAAACAATTGAATGAAAATATTTTCCGAAAAGTGAGTGGTGTGCTGATATGCATATTCCTCGAGTGACGTGGGCCAATTTAATCTTTGCAACTACATAGGCCTTGACATGCCCTGTATATGTCAATACCTTTAATTAATATTAGTCACCCGCATCTCTTAGCATCACATCAACCCATCAATTCTCTCTCTCGACTCTGTTAATTTACAATACATCGTTAACGAGGCCATATCTCGCACCGACATTAAAATTGGACTTTCAATTCAAATGGAAATTAGTATTAAAATTATTTCTTCGCAGCTAATTACGAGGCGAAAAAAAATGATAAGAAATGGTCTGGTCAATTGACGTATAACATAGAAAAAAACCGGATGGACGGTCATATAAACGGCATATTGTATTATGTTTGAGAGAGGGAAAAATTTTTTTGTTTATTTTCTCTCTGATATTGTTACATCTCATGTGGAATTCCAAATTCTTTAA
>JAKCPI010026302.1:0-58031 GCA_023213315.1 Euborellia annulipes | reverse complement strand
TTGAGTATATTTTATTTCTTAGAACGGGAATAGAAGAAGTGAAGATACATGTAGCAATTAATTAAGAATTCTCAAGTTCTCACGGCAAAATTTAATAAAATAATTGTTTGTAATATGTATTATAAAATCCAGATTAAGCCGGAGCAGCTACAAAGCTTTGCTGATATTCATTTCGAGCGCTGATTTTTGTTAGTTGAATGAAATCATCTCTCAACAAGAAAAAAAATTACTTTTAGATAAAAGGAGCTTTTTATTGAGTCTAGGAGGAAGTGCTTTAAAAATAATATCTTTATTGGCAAGGAATCGCTGGCTCCAAATGCACTGGCTTTGTTTTAAAGGCGAACGAACGACACTCCCAGGCCCTTCTCGACAGATAGACGGACTGACCTGACAGACTCGCGGGATGTTCCTTGAACCGAATTAAAATTTGGCTTCACACTTTCTTTCATTCTGTTATTGTTTAACATCCCCTCCATTTACCCTCAAAACGTTAGGTCGTTAAACCTCAAGCGAATAAATCACAGTCTCTAATTTACTCTTCCACGAAAAACTGTTAATTTTAATTATTTCCTATTCTAAAACGCAATAGCGAATATAATAGAATCACCTGGGGTCAGTGATCAGAGAAAAAGACAAGATAATTTCCGGGAATAAAAATTAACTTGTATACTCACACACACACTCGGTTCTATTTTTTATAATAAAAAATCAAAGCAACTTTTATTTATGAAAACAAGAATTGAAATTCAAAGAGAAAGAAAATGTAAATAGAAACTAAGAAAAGATTTAATTTGCTAATGTTTGAATTAAAAATAAAGTATCAAAAACTATTTTGAATAAATTACATCTTAACAAATGTAATAGGAGATTTTGGGGGGTGCGGGCCGCACCGGCACCGGCTACACACCCCCCTGTTAACGATGTTCTTATGCAGGTAATTTCAAAAAAAGAGAGCAGCTAATTATAATTTTGCTTATTTCTCCTCACTGCTGACGTTTCAGTCCTGTTTAGGAACCTAATGCTCTGAAAAGTTGGTCCTATTCAGCGATACGTGAGTTTTAAAAAGAGAGAGCAGCTAATTAGAATTTCGTTTATTTCCCCTCACTCTACGTTTCGGTCCTGTTTAGGACCATCATCATAGCATCATGGTCCTAAACAGTACCGAAACGTCAGCAGTGAGGGGAAATAAGCGAAATTATAATTAGTTGCTTTTTTTTTTTTTTAATACTCGCATATTCTAAGTTTTTTTTTTCTTTTTGAGAACATGGCTCTAATGACTTATTACATTGCTAGGAAGAAATTTATTCAAAATAGTTTTTGATAGCCTACTTTATTTTTAATTCAAACATTAGCAAATTAAATATTTTCTTAGTTTCTATTTATGTTTCGGGCTTGTTTAGGACCGTAATGCTCTGAAGATGGTCCTAAACAGGACCGAAACGTCAGCACGGAGGAGAAATAAACGAAATTACAATTAGCTGCTCTCTATTTTTTATTCTCATTCTACTTCATCAATTCAACAAGCTTTAAAAACTTCCAATAGTAAAGCGAGATTTGATTCTAGAAGAACCTCAGCTCTAAATAAATAAATAAAGTTTATATTCAAAATTACAAGTATTAAATCATCGACGAAGGAAGCCAAAATTAAAACAGAGTAAATTCACTTGAAAATCTTAAAAATGAAAGTAAAAATTTACTTTCTATGCCCTGGTATAAGGAATAAAAGATTAATTTATCTTCCCCTACCTCATTGGCCAATTCATCCTTCGTGGCGTCTTGCCGATCAGGGTCGATCTCCTAAAAAAAAAAAATTAAATTAAATTAGTTATGAACTTAAAAGTTAAAAGCCAGTTAAAAGCCAAAAAACTTATTAAAATTTGGTGTCGTTTGCTATTTATATAAAATTAGCTAGGATTTTAATTAGTGCCTAAAGGCGGCAAATACCTAGGGTGCCCTTATTTTTAGGCTCTTTGAATTAATAAATATTAATAATTATATAGAAACTACAGTAGAGAAACGCTTTCTCTAGTAGAGTATCTATATTTTTAATAAATAATTAATACAAATGTGGTCTTTAATTAAAAACTTCCATAATTATAGTAATAAAATCTCAAAATAAACAGATGGAGCTTAAAACAAAAAAAATTGTGGTGTAGCTGAAGTTAGAGACTTATTTATTTATTTAATTTATTTATTCAGATTAAAATGTACATAGAGCCTGATGGCTCCTCATAGTGTATAAGTTTTATTGTTGGAAAAAAATTAATAAGCCAGAAATCAACCATCGATAGAAAGAAAAAGTATCACATCAGCCTGATGCCCAGATCTTTTACCCTATCAGAGTAAGGAATCACTTTATCATAAACTCTAATCAAGGGTGGGCTCAGTCCGGGTAGTTGCGACGATAACCGAATGGCTTGTGTTTTAGCCGGGTTCAACTCAAACCCATTCTCAGCCGCCCACTCCACAATTCTGGTTTGATCAGAATTAACCCTCCAGAGCTGTTGTAGGGTTCGACTTATCTGCCTCCAAATAAATTTGAACAGTGAGCGCCACAATTAAGTCTCCACCTGATAGCTAGAGCTTTAAGTATATGGTATATAGTGAAATAATTTTAATGGCCGAAAAGGTAAAACGTAAAATCTGATATAGAGGAATTTATTTTACCTTTTCAATTAATGATTCCACTATATACCATATATCTCTACTATACCAAATACTTAAGGCTCATTGCATATCATTGGCATAGAGATGATAGCGAAAGAGCTGGATAAACCTCAGGCAGATCGTTTATGAATATCGAAAAAAGCAGGGGGGGATAAAACCCCGCACTGCAGCACCCCTCTGACCACATCCAGGGAACAAGATGATTCGCCCTTCATCACCACCGACTGAGTTCGGCCACTCAAGTAGCCATGGATAAGCCTACACGTGGATCCAGAGAACCTCGCCAAACTATGGAGTTTATTGATGATAATGTTGTGATCGATCGGACCAAAGGTATTCTTAAAGTCAAGAAGGACCAAAAGTGCCGAACCACTTCTTAAAATCTAAATAAGGTTTATGTGCACTTTTATTAAATTGTGTTTATGTATGTTTCCATATCATCAAATAAAAATAAAAAGGTTTTTTCGGCAGCTGGGACCATTTAGACCCCGTCTCCAATTTTCTAAATTAATTATTACTAACGGGCAAGTAGTTTAAAAACTCATGAGACTTTTTAATTTCGCTTCTATGTTAAGTTCTTAATTTGTTTTTAAGAAGACCTGAAAAGTCGCTAAATTCAAGACTATTGTAGATACTTGAACTTGAGTGATAAATGGCCCTTATTTAGCTAAATAAAGTTCATTTTGAGATAATTTTGCATTTAAATAAAACCAGCTTTTAGATGCTTTGACAGGTCTGACCGATAGATATGACACAGTGGGATGTATGATTCATTAGCCTGTCAAAAGACTGTGATTTGGATATAAACATCTGTAGATGAATCATACAAATGTGAAAATAAATTTAGAATTAGATTCTTGTTTTGTTTGGCAAATTGACATTATCATATGCAAGAAAAGTTAGTGGAATGTTTTAACAAATTTTTTTTTTTTTTTTTACATATGGTACAAGTTTATTTTGCATTCTATCTAAATCGCTTAAATATAAACAAATTTAAAAAATATTTTTAAAGATAGATTTGTTATTGTTATTGTTTAATGCCCGAAGTATTAATTATCTTTAATTAACTAACAGATAATCAATAGCGCCTTCAAAATATTCGATTTAATTTAATTTTTAATTAAAATGAATAATTACAAATTTGCTATAGTAATGCGGAAAGTTCGAAATAAGTAATCGATAATCGTTTTCTAATTAATATAATTATTAAACTTCAAATTATTTTTTGCGCCACTGGCTTTACCACAAATCCCCCCCCCCCCCCCCTCCCTCTCCTTAACAAAATCCTGAGAACGCTAAAGCTAAGGCTAAGGCCTAAGTTCTTGATACCAGAATGGCGAATCTTGGTACCAAACCGTTAGTCCAACATCATCAGGGCTGGGACAAGAATGAGTGTGGATGCAGTCCAATATTTATATTAAGAATAACGGAACCTGGAAGCTCTTTTCTTGGACAAAGGATATACAGATGGTAACTATTTATAATTAAAATATCATTAAACTATCTTAATAATTTATTAGTTCTTGTTGACAGATGCATACTGTTTTGGCACACCCATCAGCCATCTTCAGAACTGTAAAAATATACATTATTATAAATATTTGCTTAGGGTAAATATTTTTGCAGTTCTGAAGATAGGTGTTGGGTGTACCGAAGCAGCATGCATCTGTCAACAAGAACTAATAGAATAAATTAGTGAAGATATTTTAATGTTTTTTTTAAATTATAACCTTTGTCCAAGAAAGAGACTACGAGATTCTTATTCTTGGTATATAAATTATATTATCCCCTTTTATGTTAGAGGAGTGAATATTTACTGGCTTATTCTTACCTTTGGGGTTTTTTTTTTGCGTTTTTGAATAATGGTCAAAATATAATAAATAAAAATATTTTTAATGAATCTAAAATTTCTGTGTAGTTTCTTTCAGGTATATTTGCTGATATACTGTACGGAATCTAAAGGAATTGTCGGAAGAAAAAAATCAAACCACCAATTGATAGCAGAGACAATTTATTGGTTGACGAGGATGTCCTTCTTTGGCCGAAACGACAGGATGCATCCTCGTCAACCAATAAATTGTCTCTGCTATCAATTGGTGGTTTGATTTTTTTCTTCCGACAATTCCTTTAGATTCCGTACAGTATTCAGCATATATACCTGAAAGAAACTACACAGAAATTTTAGATTCATACTATAAAACAGGTGTTACATCGTTTCCAAGAATATTAAAAATACTTACGTCCATATCGAGGTGTACGACGCCGGTCGACCTTCTTTTCGGCCTACGCCTTCGTTGGATGACAGCCTGAGTCGCTTGAGCTCCACGACTGTCATTCTCTTTATCTTGGTCTACAAAAAAAAAAAGAAAGATTAAAGAGTATTCAATAAATGATAGATGATCTCTTCAATGTACCTTTGTCTTCGGCTACTTTACTTGAATTTCTTCTAAGAGAAACTGTAACTGACGTGTCAGCCGAAGCTGTAGCCGTAGTTGAGGTGGTATTAGAGGAAATAGGATCAGCGGGTGCGGAAGTGGGTCGGACGGTTGGTGTCCCGCTGCCCGAAGAACGACGGGTAAAGGTGACGGTGGCCGATGCAGAGTTTGCCGAATCGTTAACCCTCCGGGCATCTTCCAGAAGAAACTGCACAAACAGAACAAGATTTGTTATTTATTCTATCAAATTGAGTGAGGGCTAAAAGCAGCGCTTCTCAAAATAAAAGCCTTTTATTAAGATCATTAATAACAAAATTACTTTAAAAACAATATTTAACTTGAATAAATAGTTTGGAGAAGAAGAAACAATATATCTGATTATTTATTACTAAATACAGCGAGAAATAGACATTTCTCCTTATTAATATGCCAATTACATAATAGAAAGGGATTATGTCCGAAATCAATATATTATCTGAAAATAATTGAATTATTACAGGAGGTCGAACATATAAAACAACTCCCCGTTAAAATGCGAGACATTTCGTTTAGAAGTTCGATTATTAAATACAAGGATTGTTCAATAAAAAACACATTTAGAAGGGTTGAATAGGAAAGAGGATGCAGCCAATTAATTAAGCCTCTATTTAGTAATTAAGCACTCTTTATTGGAACGTTTCAGCCGGGATCAACCCGGGCATCTTCAGTCTTCAAAGAGCATATTCAAATTTTTTATACAAAAAATAGAGTTGTCGTTTATTTTAATACAAGTTATATGCATTTTTTGTCAAGAGAATGTAATTATACTTAAAATACCAACAAGTGATTCCCCGAAGTTCAAGCTTATAATATCAGATATTATAAGCCTGAGGGTAATAAGGGTATCACTTGCTGGTATTTTAAGCAAATAACTTGTATTAAAATAAACGACAACTCTATTTTTTGTATAAAAAATTTGAATATGCTCTTTGAAGGCTGAAGATGGCAGGGTTGATCCCGGCCGAAACGTTTCAATAAAGAGTGTTTTATGATTAAATAGAGGCTCAATTAATTGGCTGCATCCTCTTCCCTATTCAACATATCAGCTACAGCCACGTTTCACTATTCAATTACATTTAGATGTTTTAACCCATTTTTAAATTCGAAAGAAGTCTTCATTACCATTGAAGCATGAGATCCACTGTTTGTCTAAACCCAGATAGCACAGTACGTCTTATGTACGTACATAAGACGAATTGTGCGTCTTATGTGCCTACATAAGACGTACTGTGCTATCTGGGAAGATACCCTGCTGATAAAAAGTTTTTGGATGTTTGCGGAACCGTTCTCTAACAGCAATATCTATCTCTAGTTTTAATGGACTAAACCAATGAAAATCACACAGTGGACGTAAGGGGATATTCTAATTGCCATTTCACAACTCAAGGGAAAGCGTTAATGTTAATACCAGGTCTTTAAAATCCAAGAGCAGCACACCCGCCATGGCTATGATTCAAATAAAACGTGTTTCTATATCCTAACAATCCTTGTAGGGTTGTTGCATGCATAAATTTACGTGGATAGCCTTGATAAGCACCAAAACGTCCAGAATGTTGAAAATTTTCATTTCTTTTTGCCCAAGTACGAGGGTTGTTTTTTTTTCAACCTCCACTAGGCTATAAAGGCAAGACGGGTGAATATAAAAAAATATTTTCTTACCAAAAGTTCATCAAGGTTACTTCTCTACATTATCACCTTGACTATAGAGGCCCTTGTCATATCTGTGAAAAAGCTTTACAATTCCCTCCTCATGAAATGTTGCCGCCAATGAATTGAAGTGACCACGACACGAGCACTGTGAGGAGACCAATTCCAGAAGTCTTCTTTTATTTTGAATAGTTCTTGAAGAGTGAATTGCAAAGCTTGCGGGCAGAGTGCCTTAATCGTTAAGGAGATTATGTAGAGAAGTAACCTTGATTCTGAATTAACTTTTGGAAAGAAAATCATTTTTTTATATTCACCCGTCTTTCCTTTATAGCCTATCGGAGGTTGAAAAAAAATCAACCATCATAAATTTATGCATACCAGGTATGTGACTGTTTAGATATATTTGAATATCTTATTTTGGATAAGTTAATAAGGAGAAATTAAAATTTGGTTGTCTGCTATATTTCAATTTAGTCATGCAATCTTGTAGAGATAATATAATTTGTTAATCAATGTGAAAATAGATTAACGAATATCGCCATTTTTAATAATATTGTACACACGAATTTAATTAATTTTTATTAGTGTTTCTCAACCTAAGGGAGAAAGAAGAAAGGTATATGGAGGTTATAAAATAAAGGTAATATTAACAGAGAAAAAGGGCAAAGGAGATAAAGAGTTTCTTTTGTCATAAAGGTAATTTTGAAAACGGCGAACATGTATAAAGATTGAGAAACACTGAGCTAAATAATATCACATCTGGAGAAGAAACCAGCTAAAAATAAGTTATTCTTCATTCCCTCGCTGAGGGTGAATATGAATCTAAAAAGCCTAAGATCTTGCAACATTTAGGATAAGGAAGAAATTCTATAGATGACCTAAACATGAATACAACATGCCAAAGACAAAAGACAAAACATAACAAAGACAATAAGCGCAGGCAGGAAAGATATGTGGTTTGGGATGCTTTTAGTTGTACATCATCATTGTCATCATCATCATCATCATCATCACCATCATCACAAGACAAGAACAAACGAGCAGCGGTAAAAATCATAGTTGAGAACCATGCTGTTGAAAGCTGTCTGGGCTGGAATCTCTCTAGCATGTGGAATACAAGTATATGAAAATATACTAATAAAAAAAATCTAATCTTTGTGCCCCAAGAGTGTCAAAAAGAAAAAACATTCAAAAAAAAAGCTCTAAGAAGTGATAATGTTGTGTGTCGGGTGTTGTGAATGTGAATGTCAGAGGTAGAGCGGACAAAGAGGTAGCGAGTCTGTCAGGATTTATTAAATAAATTTTTAATAGTTCTATTATCAAATGAAAGAACTTCAGGGTGTCATTTAGAGTTCAGGCTGGAGTGGAAGAATTTGCCAAAGTTTATTTTTAAATTTCTTATACTCAAAAATACTGAATATGAATTTAATTTTGAAATTTACATAATTATTAACCCATTGATTCTGATAATGTTTTGTTGATAAAGTTGGAGAATGAAATCCATATTAAAATAAAGAGTAAAAAAATTGGGTTCCTTTGAAATTTTGTCTATTAAAATGATTATTAGATTTTCCAGCCGAGTAATACCATCTTTGAAATAATAATAAACTTCTCAAGTCTTTTTTTATAGACACATTGTCAAGAAATATAATCAATGTTCATTTCTTTCCTCAATATACTTTCAGTATCAAAAGTTGGAAAACTCTCCTAAAAGTAGGCTTAACGATCAAAGAGTCAAGATTATTTTTGGTTGAATAAATATTTTATTGTTTCATTCAACCCAAAAATATTATAACACTGGAATACTCGAATCTTTATACCTTTCCTTGGAGTAAAAATTAATGAGTGATGCTGAGAAAATTATTATCTTTCAAGCTGATTTTACGGCAACGATGTAGGAAGGGCAAAACAAAAACAAAGGTTTTATTTTTCTATATGGGTTTTATTCCTAATATTTCAAAGGAAGGCTCTTCTTCTTCAGAGGAAGCTCATTTTACACTAGAGTTACCGAAATCAGATGGCTTTTCATGATGCAAAATATCCTTGGCTGTAATTGTAATGTTAGCGAGTGTAAAATCAGCTTCCGTCGAAGAAGAAGAGCCTTCCTTTGAAATATTAGGAATAAAAAATTTTTGTTTTTGTTTTATCCTTCCTATATCCTTGCCTTGAAAGATCAGTGTGATAGAGGAGTTTCAGACTTCTCTTGGAGTGTTTCCAAACCTTTGTAGAAGTATCATATTATGCCCATAATTTCAGGTATAATAATCCAGTAAGATAATTCTCAAAATCCATTAAAAAAGAGACCGAAAAAAGTTTAAATCATCAATGATGATAGGTATCAAAAAGTTTATTCTCCTATTAAATGGGGTTGAGGACCGGGTTGGGTGACAGTCCTTTAAGTCACGGTAAAATAAATGATCTGCAAGTGAAAGAAAAGAGAAGAAGAAGAATAATAAGAAGAAGAAGTGGGGCAAGGCGGGGCTAGGGGTCTTCAGACCTTGCTTCTGTCCCCATTATCAACCCTAAGGCGCCAACTGGGCCGTCTCTCGTGGGTGCCGGGTGAGGCGGCGGCGGCGTTAGTCGTCGTAGTAGTGGTAGCATTTCCGACGACGGATTCGACGACCACTGGTGCAGTTGTGCTGCTGTTGATGCTGATGGTTGTTGTCATGGTGGCCTGAGTGGAGGGAATCGAGACTGACGCCTGCAGAACCCCCCACCATCACCATACAACCAACAACCGCGTGAAAAGAAACAGAAGAAGGGTCAGTCAGGTTCAGAGTAAGTGCAAAAATGAGCCTCGCCTGTGGGGCACTCGAAAAAAAATCAAAAATATCATCTTATTAAAAAAAAAAAAAAATTGTGATTCCATTAAAAAATATGTGTTTCTGAAATTTATTCAATTCAATCAAATAAATTCAAGGAAGGGTGGTAAGAAAAAAGTTAAAAGTGTTTCCTTTATAAGAGAATTTGCACTCTCAATAAAGAAAGATAAAATTTAATTAAAGAGAGAGCAATCTATCTCTTGGAGTTAAATAAAGGATAAGCAACAAAGACACGAAATAAAAAGGAAGCACAGGTTAAATATTAAGAAATGATCTCGCCAGGGTGGGTAAAAGAATCACAGAGAAAACAATATTCCAAAATAATAAATATTCTTAATTAAGATATTTGTGAGTAGAGGCTAAAGAAGAGTTAACTGCTTTTAGGGAGTGTCCAAGGGGTCCAAAGTATCAAGTCAAAATTAAGAGAAATTTTCCCAGATGGAAAAAAAATAAATAAGCAAAATTGATTGATGCAATAAGTGAAATAAGAAAGGGGATAAATATAAATTTAGGAAATATAGGATGAGTATAAAAAATAAGTTTTATTTAGTTTTAGGTCTTAATAAAAATGAAACTAAATATAGAGAACGAAGTTCCAACAAAACACATTTGATTTGAGATAAAAGACTTTCAAGATAATTGATTTATTTAATATTTAATATTCCTTTTCAAAAGAATAGTTGGGGAAGTTTGCTCCTTATTAAATAGCAGGTTCTTCAAGCAAATTTTAATAAAAAATAATAGATCTTTTTTATTTTCAGGATTTTATTAAGATGAGACTGATGTGCACTACTCAGGGACCCACCTATTGTGGGTACGTGGTTGGCGACCACGAGTTGCCCAAGCTGCGACAGGCATTCTTTTGTTCTTTATATGTCTGTCTCTTTCTTCCTCATTTTCAACAGGTGTCAGACCGTGCGATGGGCCGGCCTGTTCTATCCTTCCCGGTCGCAAAAAACACATAATAGGGGAGAATGGGGGTAAAGATTAGATCCGCCGACCCCGCACCGCGGGAATAAGGCGAGGAAAGAAAGATGACTGATGTGCACAATACGATCAGTTTCGGTCTACCTGAGAGATCATCATCAGATCTGAAACGAACAATTCACAAACATGGTTACAAATCATTGAACAAATATAACTGCAAGTATATTAACTATAGATATAAATATCACATTGAAAATTATTACAATCAAAAATTTTGTAAAATTAATCAGAAAATTGTCTTAAATATAAAAATAAAAATAACAAATGAATGTTCAATTTATATAGACTATATTTTTATAAAAAAAATTCTTTTTGTGTTGGTCTGATTAATTATACAAAATTTTTGATTGTATTCATTTTCAATGTGATATTTATATAGATATACTTGTATATATATTTTTTCAACGATTTATTTGACTTGTAATGGCTCATGTTTGTGAATTGTTCGTTGCAGATCTAATGATGGTCCAAAACTGATAGCATATCAGTATCATATTAATAAAAATCCTGAAAAAAAAAAATATCTATTATTTTTTATTAAAATTTGCTTGAAGAACCTGCTATTTTTAATAAAGAGTAAACTTCCGCAACTATCACCCCTTCCTTTTTTTTGCATATCTTCTTACAACTTGCTATTTTCTTTTCGTTCACAAATGATTAAAAAAAATTTAGAGGGAACACAAAACTTTCTCCTATCTAATTAGTTAAGAGAAAGTAATTGGTTAATTTTTAGTCTGAACCCACTATTTAAAATTTTAGGTTAGGCCTATGAGAATCAGCTGATTTTGACAGGATCGAGGACCACGTTAATAAAGTTTTTATATTTTTTTGCCGATTTTTTTGAAAGGTTTCTAGACGAAATTTAGTCTGCGATATTTTTTCTTTATTTTTTATATGCACAAACGGAGTTTCGGATTTATTTATCCATAGCCAAAATTAAACAAATTTTGAAAGTATTATTTTGATAGAACAGAAATCACAAAAATTAATAAATAAATCAGGAGTCCCAGGAACTTTGCAGCCAGGAGATTAAATAAAAAATATTTTATTTAATTTTATTTGCCGACGTTTCGGTCGCCAATCACGAAACTTCATCAGGGCAAATATTGTCAATCATACAATATCTTAGGTATTTTAATATTCATTTGATCATTTGAATCAGAGACCCCGAGTAGTAAGTAAATGGAATATTTTTGTACATATCAAAGTAAAAAAAATTGTATATGATTGCAATGAACATTAAAATACCTAAGATCTTGTATAATTGACAATAGTTGCCCTGTTAAAGGTCGTGATTGGCGACCGAAACGTCGGCAAATAAAAATTAAATAAAATATTTTTTTTATTTAATCTCCTGGGTAAAGTTTCTTCCACAGCCAAAAAACATCAAGTTTTTTAATAAATAAATCTTAAATTCTTTGTAGCCATTTTTTAAAATTTTTTCCTCAACCAAATTTTTACTTCGGATTATTTTTATTCAATTAATATACAGGTTGTGAGCAATAAATATAAATGTGTGGAATGGAGACAGTCAAAAAAAATAACTAAAAAATAAATCGTCGACGTTTCGAACGCCAATCACACTCCTCCTCGGGACAGTTAGAGTCAAACGTCGACAGAAAATTTTTTATAATTTTTCCTTAGCTGATTCCATCCTTCTAATATATATTTATTTTTATTTTATCTCTAATTAAAAAGTTAGAAATAGTTTTGATCTAAGATAAAAATGATTTTTGCTGGTGAATTCGAGGATTTTACCTGGTCATGGGCAGTCGGTGAGGCGTTGCTGGAGGTGGTAGTTCCGGAGGCAGTAGAACCAGGTGCAACCGGAGGTGGTGAATTGGCATTGGCAGCAGCTGCAGCCGCTGCATTTTTCTTCTTGACGAGCTGCTCGGCGGATTTAATTTCCTCGAGGGTAACACCCTGCGTACTTCGTCGTGTCTCACGTACTCGTTTCGCGTGCGCCTTACGTTGTGTTTCTGACTCTTCATCGCGCACTGGTGGCACGATTGATCTGCGAGAAATAAAGGTTCATCAATCACTATTTCTAGATATCATCTATTTCTTTAGCTGAAATTTTAACGAGAAAAAGAATAGGCAAACTGTAAATAAACAAAATTAAAAGAATTGTTTAATTCACAATTTGTTTCTCTCTTCATTTCTTAAATTTACAGTAGCGGATTTTTATTCAGTAATTTCAATATACTTGATCATCCAAAGTCGTTCGTAGCCTGGCATAAAATGACATTGATAGAGGCAATAATATATCGTAGTAAGAAAGAAAGAAAAGAGCGATTGCAGTTTATTTCGTTTATTAGTCACTTCAAGCTGACTCTATCGGTCAGAATTGCGAATATATTGTTGCTGGAAACGTTCGTTTGTCTTTCAAGTGAACATCATAATTAGTCGACCTGTCAAAGTGGTTAGTTCAGAGTGGAAGAAATGAAAATACGTGTTTAAAAAAATGGAAAACTCGAAAAATCTTTTTAAATATATATTCAATAACAAGTTTTCCTTTTTTTTAAATAAGCAAAAAACTTCTATTTAAACAGCTGCCAAACTACCTGACAGATCGATTTGTGATTTATGAAGTCTTCACATGAAGGACGCTTCTAACAATGATATATTTTTTGCTTCTAGCAATGCCATCTATGTGAGAGGCTGTGAACTTTCTAAATAACATGGAGGTTAATAAGAAAATTTACAATATTATGCTCTTCTATTGGGTTGTTTGGAAAGTAATTTCTTTTTTTTTTATGAAAATAAAAGATGATTTTTTATAGTGAATAATTATTTTATTTAATTATATTGTCCATTTTGGTACAATACCTTTTGCCAACTTTCTGGCATGGTTTCACGCTCATAAAATTTGTATTCTGGAGAATATTATTAAATTTTTTCTTGTTTGAACAGGATTTTTAGCTGTTCTATAGTAAAAAAGTAAAATATGCTGTATTTGCTGCTTTTTATATCCCATATTTGAAAGAGCGCCGACAAAAAACCACCAAGTAGAATTAAACGAACTTTTTTTACCAGAAAGCCTTGCTGTCAAAATTTATAAAGGTTATGTGGCTTAAGTGTGAAGTTAGCTGTGAAAAAATACAATTAAGTCCTTTGTTGGAAAAAAACGAAATTACTTTCCGAACATGCCAATAAATAGGAAAAAATGGACCCGTTTGATAAACCTTCTAAAAAAATTTGTCATTTATCTTGTTTGCTAACCGATCACATGGGACTGTGAAACTTATATGAGATCTAAAAAATTTAGACGAATTTATAATATAAACTTCTGGCTCCAATAGACAACGGCGATAATGTAAAAAAATAATAAAAACGGACTGATTGGGAGAAAGGAGGCAGAAGAAATGCCAATCTTAAGAGGCCCAGAAATTTGTCAATTGCAATTGATGAGTACGATTGATGTTTTCAGCCATCGCATCAATTGTTAGTTGTTCTGTAATCTTGCTGTCTGTAGTATCGCGCTCTTGGAAGTTTATTTCATTTTATGAATTAAAATTGTCATTGCTGTTTGGCGAGCATTTGACGAAAACGATTGTCATTGCTAGTTACACCATCAATGATCTTCAATCAAAATTTCTATCAATCTCCGTCAATCAATTGACAATCGCGTCAAATGCCTCCAAGACGATAAATAAGAGGCATCAATGATATATCATTGACAATTGCAATTGTCAATTTTGTTGATTGTCTCCCGGGTCTTTAGTTTGTTGAGATGTGAGTCCCAGAGTATAATAGTTAGTACAATAAATAGTTTTTTTGATTTCGGTAGAGCATAAATAAATAAATTTATGAAATTTATAATCCGCCACTGTTTCTGTTCTTTACAAAAATGATAGAAAGAACAACTTTTTTGAATGTTAATATTAAAATATTTAAACATTTCTTCTAAAAAAAAAAACATAAATATTTAAAAAATTAAAAATGTTAAAATGCATATGTTTAATGTCAAAAATGAGCATTCCAAGCAGGAATTAATCTAAATTTATGATGACAAAATGAAGGATGAACGAACCTAAATATAAATATTGGGCAGCTGTCTTAACAAATTAAGCCTACAAGCATCCAAATTTGAAATAATCAAAGGCTTATGGCTTAAATACAACAAAAATGGAGAAAAAGAAATTTTTTTTAAGATATTGAAAATATAAAAGAGATTCTATTGTTTCTAAGTTTTTTAATTGACCTTAGCTAATATCTATAATTAAGGACAGATAAACCGAATAAATCTTAAAAAAAAGTTTTTTATCGAGATGGTCGAGTGAATAAAATATTCAAATCAAAGTGAAAAAAAAATTAATATAAAATTAAGTTCAAAGAAAATCTAAATTCTCAAAGAACTGCTCTTCCTATAGAATCATAATAATAAATTAACTAAGATCTTTCAAAAGTACCAGTTATTGCGTATTTCATTTCTGAGTGAACTGAAATTTATTAAATATGATTTATATTGGCTTTAAAAAAAAAATTATTTACATAACAAAATGATGAAAAATCTCGTCTCGCTATTGAAAATAAATATGAATGTTTATGAAGTAGGGATATAAGAAACGCGAAGGGGGAAGGGCTAGCAAATGACGTCAAAAAACACGATCGTTTGCTTACTGGAAGATAGGCAACCCTAAAGCAGACCACGCATCCGCACTCCTGTCGAGTACTGTACAAGGGGATCAAAATTCATTAGTCTGTCTGGGCTGCCTAACTTCCAGCAACCAAACATGAACGCGTTTTAGAGGTGACGACGGTTTGGAAAGCATTTCACAATAGAAAAAACTGATTAACTCATTAAGACCCTAAATTCGAAATTTAATAATGGACTTCTGGGGGCCAAGAATCAAAAAAGAGAATTTAATTGAAAAATAATAATTTGATTTGATTTGGAAAATGTTGCATAAAAATTGGAATTGCTAAATATCAAGAAAAAAAAGCAAAAAATTATTTGTTTAGAAAGAACTTCTTCTATTCATCTTGGAACCACGTCTTTTTGTAATTCAAACTCGTCTTATCTCTATTCCAGAAAAACATAAAGAAGATTTTAAACATATAAATATATAACTGGGATAACAAAGTTTTGTTGTATTGGATCTATCAAGTTTAACAAATTCCTCGAGGGGTTTAAAACTCGGATAATTAAAAAAAAAATAGGAAGCATTTAAATGCTCTGTTAGATTTATTTAACACACATGCTAACGACATGCGAATTAAAAACAAAAACAAATAAAATAATCGCTGAAATGGAGCAAGCTTTTTTTAACAGTCGGTTCTGGCTTTTTCGTCAAAGATTTAAATTATTAATATTTTTTGAAAGCAAAAAAAATAAAAAAAAAATTGACAAAGAAGAACGAACGCACTTGAAGAACTGTTTAAAGATGTTGCTTGGACTGAGCTTGCTGCCGCCGGGGGAGGTGGGCGTGCTGGGGGTCGAACCCGTACCCGCCCCGCTGACGACCACGGAAAAAATGTCATTAAAGGGGTAAGGGTCAAGTGAGAAAATGAGAGCGAGTGATATATATATGCAAAATATGCAAAGTTTTAATTATTATATTAATTTCAACGCAGAATGTTTTGGTGAGAACAAAAAGGAACTTAATAAAGAACGTAATTGCGTTTTTGATCAGTCAAAAATACCATTTTTGAAAAAACTATTACAAATTTTGATAAATTTAAGTAAAGATGATTATCTTTAAAAGTGCAATGATAAATTGATGAAAATAAAATGGAATAATAGAAATGGACCATTTTCGATTCCCAGGAGAACCTCAAATAGTAAAAATTAGTAAAACTTGTATTGTATTGTGATTATAAAAAATCTGATGTGACTGGTCGCACATCTGTGCTTGGCACACCAGATTTTTTGCATCGACATATATTTAGTTTACGACGATATTTTAGAATTTGAGATGTAAAATTTATATAGATAAAAAAAATAGAGTTAAGAGCAAAGTAAAGTATGCTTCAATTAATTTTGAGAGCAAAATGAGAATATACATTTTAAAGAGCATCTAAAAAATAGTTGATTTTTGAATTATAATCAAAATCGTTAGAGTGAATCGAAAAAAAGCTGAATAAGTACATCAGTAAAGTATTTTTATTATTAGGGGAACTAGCTACGCTACGGTTGCCTTCGGCCCTGGCGGGCGGCGTCTCGGGATATGACTAATTGTTTTCGAAAGAGTATTGAATAGTGTAGAAAAGTATAGGAAAGTATATCTATTTACAGAGAGAGTAGTATGAGGAGCATGAGTAGTAATAATAACAGGAAAAGTAGTATTAGTAGGAGGAAAAGTAGTTTTAGTAGAGAGTGAAAAGAGAGAAAAAAAAGATGATAAAAAGTGTTCCCGGCAGGGGAATCGATTTGAAATCAGATTGTAAAAATAATGACAGTAGGGTATTTAGATTTAATACCATGCGCAACATTCTCGTATCTTTCCTCAATGAAAAAGTGTGTCAATAATGTGAGGAAAAACTGGAAAAATAATTTTTTGAGTTTGAGAAATAGATACACACGCTAAATTATGAAAAGAAAAACTGAAAATACATCTAATCTCGTAGTCTTGCGTCTGATTATGCGATTTTCCGGGTGTTTAACTTTATAAAATTTCCCTTGCCTGGTCCGAACCCCACACTGAAGCACACTCCCAACCATGGTAGAAAGTAAAAAAAGATGATAAAAAGTGTCCCAAAATCGATTGTAAAAATGACACTTATTGAGAAAACAATGCGAAATTTGGTATTGTTGTCAATTAGAAAAAGTTGTAATAATGTATGACGGAAAAACTGGAAAAAAAATTTTAGAGTTGTTAGGAGAAATAAGGGAGAAAAAAAATTAAATTAGGGAAATGACAAAAATTAAAAATGGGAAAATCGTTAGAATCTTATAATATAGAATAGAAGAATAGATAGAGATTTTTAATTATAGACCACATTTTTGTTATTAATTATTTATAAAAAATATAAATACTGTACAACGTTTTGACAAGTGCACAGTATTTGATAACGGCTGCAGAATAAGCACAATCGAAACGTTGTACAGTATTTATATTTTTAATAAATAAGTAATAACAAAAATGTGGTCTATAATTAAAAATTCGAGTCGATGTAATAAAAGTTTCACTTTAACAAAACAAATATCCATTAAGATGATGCTTAGTTCTCAATAAACTGTAAAATGTCAGGAATGACGATCTTTTTTTTAATAAGTTAGCTAGGATTTTGAGATTTGAAAAACTTTTTTAGGAAGTATATATTTTTTAGAAATAGGACCACTTTTTTAAATGTAGGAATTCTGCGTTGAATAATAAATAATTTTCATTTCCGATCTTAATGAAAGATGATGCTTTAAAAGTTACACATCATCTTTCTTCAAATCAAAATCTTTGTGGGAATAAAAGATTATTAATATTCGCGATGTAATAATTTACCTGCGCATTGGTGAGGCGGCCGGAGGTGCCGTCGCCGGCGAAGTGGGTTTGTTGGGTGTTGTTGGCTCCTCGCGTACCCTGCAAACAAATTACTAGGTCATTGGCTTGTTTGAAAAATGTAAAAAAAAAAAAAAGTTTAAATTATTTATTTATGAATTTTTAAAGAGTTGTTAGGGCAAAAAGCGGCTGCCGCCCCAGGTTAGCACAAAAAGTGATCCATGTTTATTAAATGCAATAGTTAAGTAGCTTTAAATCGGCAAAGAAAATAATAAAATAGAAATACAACAATTGACAGAAATCAATGATGGACGTAGTTTTATTTTATTATTTTGCTTGCCTAAATGTATTTTTCATTTTTTAGGCCTACCTGTTGAGATACTTTTCCCGGAGAGATGCGGACCGGATGGTAGGGGTGGCTTGGGAGTTAAGGGTAGGGCACGAACCCGCATTAATTCTGTCGTGCAACTCCTTGTATCTGCGAAAGAACCTGCATGCGCAACACGACAGAGAAAAAAAAACACTGCAAACTGCGTTCTGGTCTAAAATAAATGAGGGAACATGCTGTGGTGGGACTGGTGGACGTTAACGAGGCCAAAATATCGAAATCAAATAAAGCTCCTATTTTAAACTGCGATCTTTACTCGTGGGAAAAATCCTAAAAAGAAATGCATTTTTTTTTAATGAAAATACTTTTGTGTTATTGTAGGAGTTTTTAATTATAGACCACATTTTGAAATTAATTATTTATTAAAAATATAAAAACTGTAGAACGTTTTGACTGCTTATTCTGCAGTCGTTTTCAAGTACTGTGCACTTGCTCTGACTCAAGTGAACTAACTTCTAAGGGACGTTACATTCATTTAATATACAACTCAAACTTGGAATAATTTAATAATAATATTCTATGTTAAAAAAATCAATTCAAAAAAACTTATTGTAACATCAGGGTTTTTTATGTAAAGACTTGCTATGATGATTGTGTTTAACTTCATTGGAATGAATGTAGATGACGTTGAAGTTTGTGTCTAAGTTCATAAGAATGACTGTAGATGGCGCTGATCTCGTTGTATATAAAATACACGTAATGGTCTCTTAAAGATGATTTCACTTGAGCCGAAGCAAGTGTACAGTACTTTAAAACGACTGCAGAATAAGCAGTCGAAACGTTCTATAGTTTTTATAATTTTAATAAATAATACAATACAATACAAAATGTGGTCTTTAATTAAAAACTCCCATAATAATAATAATAATAATAATACAAACCACAAAAGCTTTAATAAATAAATTCGTGATAAATACTTTTGTGTATTCGTGTTTTTGCATTAGTTTTAATACCTAAATCCTTTTCGAAATCTGGCGGGAGAACGTGTACTTTTGCCAAAAATAAATTTCCATAATTTTATCAAAATATTTAAATTCTCTCAGGCAGCTGGACAAGACTTGAAAAGAGTCTAAAATCCTAAAAATAATAATATTTATAAAAAAAATTTTCTTTTAAAAAAATTAAAAATAAATGAAATAGATAAATACCCTTTATAAATGTAAATATGGTTCAAAAAATATCCTTCAAAAAATACAGAGCTACAAATAAATTCTTTAAAAAAGTGGATATACCGTAAATTCTTCTTTTCTTTAATTACAGACCGCTGGGAACCTTTGAAAAACGAAAAACCATACGCAATTTTAAGTCAAATAAACACGTTGTGGGCGTGCTCTTAATTCTTTCGGATAGTTAATTTATTTATATTTTTACTTTTATTATAGTTAAAAGAATTTAATTATAAACAAAGATTTTAGTTAATATTAATGAGATTAGGTGTTATCGATATTTTGTATTATTCCTTCAAAAAGTTTTACATAGAACATTGGAGTAAGATTAAAGATAGATATTTTATATTTGGCTTGAAAGATTTGGTATACCTTTTCCTTCTTCAATTCAATTTGAGAAAATTAAATGAAAACTTTAATCTGAATGAAATAATTTTTGCATTTCCAACAAACGAAACACCCTGATTTTAAAATTAACTAGAAAACAAAGATCGATAGATTAAGGAAAAAAAAGTATGTTTCTTTTGTGAAGACCAGAGACATTAGGAAAATTAAAACGTAAAAGGATATAGCGTAAAAAAAAGAAATGGATAGAGCAAGGGTAAACAGGTTCTAGAACTCTATCCCGCGGCTAGGGATTTAACTGTTTGTTTTGTATCAGGTTTTTACAAAGCTTTCAAAATAAAACCTTCAGCGCCCTAACGATCTTTGTTTTCGAATTATTTTATTTTAAAATCAGGATGTTCTTTGGAGGAGATTCTGTACAATTTTATTTAAATAAGACCATCAGTTTTAGAGCCGGTTGCTTCACATCTAATTAACCAGCTATTCTTCGGATAAGCTAGATGACTATGACTTTCGAGTCTTTTCACATCTAAGCTAATCATATGATTAACCCCAGATCGTAGATAACTAGGTAAGACCAAAAGTTCAGAATAAGGCTTTTATGAACACAAGCCTTGTTTATTTATTTTTTGAAATTTTCAAATTTTATTCAATATAATCCAAAGAATTCACCGTTGGCACTAGCCAAAACATTCTTAAATTTAATTTAATTATCAACTAATTATAGATAAATAAATAACACGAGGTAAAGTTTCAAACTGGTCTATTCCCTAAGCAAAAACGTTAACTTTTAACATCTGAAATCAGTGTTAATTCATTTTAACATCTCCTTGCCTCAAATTGCTATTCTGTAAGCAAAAACTTTAACTTCAAAGCGTTAATATTTAGTCAATAGTGTTAAAAATTAATGTCATATCTAGGGGATGCCTTTAATATTTTAACGCCGTATTTAATGTATCAAAATGGTGTCTTTAACCCTAAAGTAGGGTTATGGTTTTGGCAGTTTTAAGATAAAAGCAACATGTTAACGTCGCTGTTAAAATTTGGTTTAGAGAATGACATTTTTTAACACTGATGTTATTACGTTACTCTACTTTTTAACAATCAATTTAAGATGTTAAATTTTAACGACAGTTAAAAAGGATTTTATTTTAGCTCTTTAGATGACGTATTAATGTCGAAATGCTCAAGAGCTAAAATAAAATCCTTTTGAAACCTAACCTCGTGTTATTTATTTATCTATTATTAGATGATAATTGAATTAAATTATATTTAATTTTTAATATTTATTTTAATTTTTAATAATTTTTATAAATGATATGCCTTTATTAAGTTGCTAATTTCACAAAACATTCCTTATATTAATACCTCAGATAGCTAATTATATGTGAAAAAAATTCATTTTTTTTTTCAACTCGGTTAAGCGTGCTCTCTCTTGCTTACTATACCGATGATTTGCTATCGGTCGAATAAGTTTGCTAGTTGACTAGAAGTAAAGCAACCGGCCCTTAGAATTATAAAGGTCTTATTATTTTTATTAAAATTAATTAGAACTAAGAATAACAAAATAGGGTGGAAATTATCAAGACCAAAGATAAAATTCTATATTTAAGGGGTATTGTATTTTTGAAGGTATAATATATAAAAATCCCATTTTAACGACCACCAGTGATTAGTTGGATTAAAGGATTAATAAAAATAAAAATAAATTAGTAAATATTTAAAAATTACCATAACAATTTAAACCAAAAATGAAAATAAAATTTTTTACTAAATAAACATTTAAAGCTGTTTTAAAATAATTTAGATCAAAATTAAGCTGACAGCTTGAAAATTTTTTTAAAAATTAAGTAATTAATTTCTGATGATAATTTATACTTTAGCCTAATAATGGAATAAAGAATGAAATTAAGAAGTAATAAATAAGTCTAATAATTTTTTTTTTGTTAAGATATGATATATATGCAAGTTATGAAATTATTTATTTAAAAAAAAGCTGCCAGATTTTTATATGTAAAAAAAAAAAAAAATAAATAAATAAATAAAAAAGCGAGCGACGCGGGTGGTGCAGGGCGGCCCTGTTAGTGCAAAGTGGCAAGCCAAAAAAAAAATAATAAAAAAAATTCACTGGGCCAAAATAAAAGGGGCAGAAAAAGAAAAAGAAGAAATTTACTTTTCGTCACATTCGAAACTCCTAGTTCTTCTGAGAACCACCTCTTGATTGTCGGAGGTGATGTCCGCAGGTACTGTCGCAGTTGTCACGGCTGGGGAATCTTTCTCGACGATTCCTGTAGCAGAGATAAACAGATGATTATGATTAGAGATTTATTATCATGAGATAATTGTAAATTAAATGGAAAGATAAAAGTGAGGAAAAATATTATTGATTATTATAAAAATGATTAGTAATTTTGCAATACGAAAGCGCAAAATCTATATTTATTTATAAACAGAATGCACTCATTTGAAAATTAAAAAAATATTATCAACCCCTTATAAAGAATAAATGTGGAAAATTTAATTTTAAAAGAATTTTTAAATATTTAGAATAAATTATGCTAGTTGATAATTCATGTGAAGTAGCTGTCCAAACAGTGGAACCTCGCTTAACGAGTATAATTCGTTCCAGAATCATACTCATAAACCGAAACATTCGTTATTCGAAACAATAACTGTCCCCCCCCCCCATGACACAGAATTATGTAACATGCGAACAATCCGGGACTTCCCCTCCCCATTCGTGATGCGAAACGTCACTCGTAATTCAATTCATTCTTTTACAGTAAGGAATTAAGAAAGTTTAGTTGGTTTATTAGCCGACGTTTCGGTCTGATATACGACCATCCTCATCTATATCAGACCGAATCGTCGGCTTGAAATAAACACAGCAGCAATCGCTCTTTTCTTTATTCCTTACTACAAGATCTACTCAGCTATTCACCTCACTCTAATACATTCTTTAACAATTTGTTTTGCTCGTGATGCGAATTACTGGTTATGAGAGGTGCTCGCTAAGCGAGATTCTACTGTATATACCGGTATATTTACACAAGGATGGCAGAGTGAGGTTCAGGTTCAATATTAAAGCACCTCCATGCGTTTTCTCATGAGATTATTTCATTGTTTTTTTTTTAAAGAAGATGGAAATCTTTATTAAAGTTTTTCATATTTTCTTTAAAAAGTAGATCCACATTGTACATATCTCTGCATTTGTTTTTTCTCCCTTGCTCGACGCGATCTTGTCAAAAAAAAGTAGAATTATGCATATCGTAAATTAGAGGAATTTTCTCCGGTTGGTTACAGTTCTGTGCCCCCCCCCCAAAAAAAAAAAAAAAAAATATAATTAGAATCAGGTGAGGAGTTAAAATTTTAAACAGTGTTAGAATAAACCTAAACATTTTATTCTAATATTGTAGCAAGCAACTGAAAATTGTCAAGTGTTAATATTTTAATTTTAATTGAATAAAGTAAATATTTTCTAATTAGATAAATAAATATGAGATAAAAAAAAAAATAAATGCAAAAATTTAACCTTAATAAAGTAATTAAAGAATTGAAATCTTCTGATTAT
The DNA here is from genome assembly GCA_023213315.1 of Euborellia annulipes. Taxonomy (NCBI): domain Eukaryota; kingdom Metazoa; phylum Arthropoda; class Insecta; order Dermaptera; family Anisolabididae; genus Euborellia; species Euborellia annulipes. The sequence continues at coordinate 34,528 of JAKCPI010026302.1, read as the reverse complement.
CTAATCTGAAATGATTTAAAAGTCCCGGCAACAGTAAAAATCATTTAATATAATGAGAAAAATGTTCTTTTTATTTTCAATATAAATAGATTATTCAGTTGAACCAGTCCGAAGATTCTCATATGTAAAAAAAAAAAAAGGTATAGATAATATACTTACGAAGACTATTGACAGGGACGGATGCTTCCTCTCGGCCGTTAGCGGTTCGAGTTCTTAGCGATCCTGACCGCCGCCATGCACTTGCGTCATCAGCCGCTGCAAGACCAAGTACAGCCACAGCAGACTCCGAAGGCGGTGCTTTGGTGGGGGACGGAGGCACCTGCAACGTCAACAACAATTAATTAAAAGAACCAAGAAAGAGTGAATTCTGAGTTTCGTTCAACCCTAACTACATCTTGGAATAAGTTGACCATTATAAAGCCAAGACAAAAAAAATCTCTCAAGGGCGGATACAAAGGGGGAGGGGGGGGGGATTCCCCCAGGAATGATCGGAGACCAATTCTCTGGCAATTAAAATATTGTTTATTTACCTTGTGAATAGGCATCAATATACCAATCAATAAAATTTTAACTAATTTTTATTCATAGAAGTTTTTTTCTTTCTCTTGTTTTGAATTTTCTATTCATGAGTTATTTTTTTACTCTTTTGTTTTGACAACCTATTGATTCTTTAAATAGCCTCAGATGCAGTGGCGTAGCGAGGGGGAGGGCATCATGCCCCGGGCGCTACTCACAAAGGGGCGCCAAATGGTCCGAAAAACAAAAAAATGCTGGATAAATTTTATTTTTATTATAAATGATTTTTGGAAAATATATTTTAAATTTAGCGCCAGTGTAATATAATAATTTTGTATGTTTTACATATAATATTATATGGTTTTCGAATGGGGGAGGGGGGCGCAAAAGGTATTGTGCACCGGCGCGAGTTAAGCTCGCTACGCCACTGCTCATATGCCAAAAAAGATCTTAAGACGCGTCCACACTATGCCTGTTTGCCAGTTGACACTCCAGCGACTGTAAAACGTCTACTTATGTGTTGGCATTCATTTAGTTTAGTCGCACAATGTTCACTGATGAGGATTTACTTATTGGTTCAAGCTGCGGTTTTCATACTAGAGAATGAAAAAAAGACGGCGCAAATGGGTACATTGAAGTGAAGCAATGCCGAGCACGGCGGAAAGAACCAAGCGTATGGAACGTGCCACCACGGTTGTCAAATTTAAAATATATATATATATATATATATATATATTTGATAAAACTCGTATATGGCCACAGTAGAACATAAAATATATATGGGGCATTCCACGCCAACTCGACCACTTCTGAACCCGACCATTTTTTGATTTGGCTGAAATTTTGTCATCTTTTTGTACCCTATTGAAAACGTGTTTGAGAATTTTTTTCAGATTTTACGACCCAGCCAAAAAAAAGTTATAGCATTTTCAAAAAACATCGATTTTTTTTTAAATAACCGTAAAACTGTCAAAAATTAACTTATCGGGACGATTTTTTTTTTGAAATTTTTGTCTTTAAATGTACTTTTCAGAAAAAAATATGACAAAATTTTACAGATTCATCTTGAACGTTTTTTTTGACATTTTCGTAAAAAAACAAAAATTTCGGGATGAATGACACTTTTTTTTTTAATTTTTTTTTTTTAAAAAACTTTGATTTTTTCTACAAATGCTCTGAAAATTTCAGAGTGGGATTATTTCGCGTTCTATTTTTTTATTTTTTGAAAAAAAAAAAAATTTTCTTCTCCGCTTATTTATCATGATGGTGCTCTTAAATTCTTCCAGGATTGACTGAGATTCTAGAAAATTGAAGAAAAATAATAATAATAATAGTTAGGGGTGATGAAAATCGAGAAAATTCCATTTATCCTGAAAAAAATTAGAAATTAGTTGTGTATTCAACTACTGAAGAATTTGAAGCGTCAAGTAAAAGCTTAGAAACCTGGGCGTAACTAGGGGGGGGCCTGGGGGCCTGGCCGCTCCCAGAAAGCTCCTTGGCCCAAGAAAAATTGAAAAAATATGGGGCTTTCCAGGCCCACTGGAAGATGGCTGGTCCCATGGCCCCCCTTTAATTTTTCTTGGGGCAAGGAGCTCTCTGGGAGGGCCAGGCCTCCCCGGCACCCCCCCCTAGTTACGCCAAGGTTTCTAAGCTTTTACTTTGACGCTTCAAATTCTTCAGTAGTTGAATACACAACTAATTTCTAATTTTTTCTGGATAAATGGAATTTTCTCGATTTTCATCACCCCTAACTATTATTATTATTATTATTTTCTTCAATTTTCTAGAATCTCAGTCAATCCTGGAAGAATTTAAGAGCACCATCATGATAAATAAGCGGAGAAGAAAATTTTTTTTTTTTTTTTCAAAAAATAAAAAAAAATAGAACGCGAAATAATCCCACTCTGAAATTTTCAGAGCATTTGTAGAAAAAATCAAAGTTTTTTATAAAAAAAAAAAAATTAAAAAAAAAAAGTGTCATTCATCCCGAAATTTTTGTTTTTTTACGAAAATGTCAAAAAAACGTTCAAGATGAATCTGTAAAATTTTGTCATATTTTTTTCTGAAAAGTACATTTAAAGACAAAAATTTCAAAAAAAAAAATCGTCCCGATAAGTTAATTTTTGACAGTTTTACGGTTATTTAAAAAAAAAATCGATGTTTTTAGAAAATGCTATAACTTTTTTTTGGCTGGGTCGAAAAATCTGAAAAAATTCTCAAACACGTTTTCAATAGGGTACAAAAAGATGACAAAATTTCAGCCAAATCAAAATGGTCGGGTTCAGAAGTGGTCGAGTTGGCGTGGAATGCCCCATATATATATATTTTTTTTTTTTTTTTTTTTTTTGGAATGGGTGCATAAGGTCCGAAGACCTATAATGACCAATAGTCACATGCAGCCAGGAAGAAAATAAAAACAAAAGGAGAAGCATAAAGGGGAAACTCAACTGCGGGAACTGAGAATAACTAGATATAACTTCGGATTGTCTCTTTTCTTGAGAATGAATTAAATTTGTATATATATATTTTATGCTTATTTGTGGCTGAAGATTTTATAAGCAAAAATGTTGTTTTTTTTCTCTGTTGGCGTTTCAAGGATACGTCTTTTCAACGGGATAGCAAACCCCAGTAATATATTTTTGATAATTTGACTGTCCCGAAGAAGAAAACAAACCTGAGAACTTTTACAGCAAAAAGAAAATTCATCAAATTTCTTTGGCTAACTCCTCATCTTTATAATATATTTGTAAATATGAAAAAGAGGGGAAAAAACAGCAAAAAATATGAGTAACTCATTTATAATTATTACCGGTATACTAATGGAGAAATTTCGGCAGATTTAGAATTTAACTTCATGATACAGTCATAAAATAAAGGATGAAAGAAGCTCACCATGTTAGGAACTGATTTCTTGACTTCAGAGGGACTGCTTGGAATTCTATTGGCTTCATTTACCCTGTTCTTTTTCTCTAAAAAAATAAATAAAAAACAAAATATTAATTAAATTATTATAAATTATAAATGAATAGTAAAAAAAAAAAAATATTAATAGTATTGATATATTAATGAATTATGGTAATAAAAAATTAATACATGCTGGAATAAAAGAGTTTATATAAGAATGTCTTTTAATATTCAATATTAATAATATTATTATACTAAAGCAAAAATAAGTTCTTCAAATAAATGCATGTAAAAAAATATCATAATGAAAATTTGTGTCTACGTATTTGTAATTCCTTTAAAAAAAAAAAAAAAAACATGATGCTGTAATCAAGTCTTTTGCTTAATGGTCCGAGGCTATTTAATAAAATAAAAATAATTAACATATTAAATATAAATTTGCTTTAGTATAAAATTAAAGGGCTTCAGGAGGGCACATTGAATATTTAGTCCGAAACTACTGAGGCATTTTATAGAATTTTTTATGCTGTTTTTTTACAATGATTTAAATTCGTGAGCATTTTACATAAATAATACAATGCTTTTTTTTTAATTACGATTAATTTCAAAATTTTTCTTATATTTATAGAAAACGTAAAAAACGTTCTAATATGAAAATTATAATTTTTTTTTTTTTAATCTAAAAATCATTAATATCCAACCTATAATAATTCAATCAAGTTGTGATCAAGTCAAAAATAAATTTCGTATTTATTTAAAAATTAATGGCCAAATAGTTCAGCACTCTTACAAAAGATGGCAGGCTAGTTTAACAGTCGGCATTATCAGATCACTTATTAGCATATGCTGTAATAAATGATACAACGAAAATCAAACAAATACATGAGATTATAAATATAGCCCTACCATCCTGCCATCTTTTGGCAAATTTTCGTAATAGTTGGGCTTTTTGCCTAAATTTCTAAGAACCATAACGTCATATTATCGGCAAAAATATGAGTTTGCCTCCCGAAGCCCCTTAAGAAGAAATTTTCTAGTGGAAATAATTATTAAAAAAGTCTGAGGTTATTTGCTTTCTGAAATGACATGCAGACAATGTATGAATGAATTGTGTTATAAAATAAAAAAAAAAAAAAACAAGAAAGATAGAAAAAGTGAAAAGATGAAGAGAATTAGGTGTACAGAAAAAAATAAAATAGTTTTGTTAAATGCATTTCTCTTTTAAATTTTCCATTCCCATGAGAATAAAAATAATTTAAAGCGTATACCAAAATTAAAAAAAAGTTTTGTTTATTTACATGTTGTTCTTGCGGTAATCGGAATGAGTTGTGATGATATATATATATTTGTGATAAGGAGGGTTCGAAATGGAAGATATCAAGAACAACGGTATCTCGTAGTTTCGAAGATATCGAATCCAGATGTAATTGAGGACAATATTAAATTCTAATCCATTTCGAACCCTGAATACAATAAAAGGGTGCATTTATTTGGAACTTTGTGAAGGAATGTGTAGGGCGGTTATGGGTGATTTGGGAAGATACGGAGGAGTGCCAGCACACTGACCTGCCTCGAGCTGGGCAGCTCGGGGCTCCTCGTCTTCGCTCTCGGTGCTCGACGCCGAGACCGTCTCGGACGTCGAGGATTCGCTTGACTCGGAGCCCTCGTGGGACTCGGGAGATACGATCGTCTCTGACCACCACCCGTAAACTTACACTTAATCGACATATACTCATTCCATCACACCACCAAAAACATCCGCACCATAGATCATAATAAGTATCCCGCATTCAGCATTGATAAAAGTTGTAAGATTACCAGAAACAAAATAGAAATGAATAGTTTTATACCTTTCCTTTTCAAGAATTCTATTTTTTAGTTTTACCATAATCTACATGTGTGTATATACACTGCACGTCAAAGAAAACGAACACTTTATTTCCTCTTAAAAAGACCTGTTCTAATCTACCTTAATGATACTGTAATTAATTAAACATTTAATATGAAATAACTTATACATAGTAAATTTAACACAAATCCATTTCATTTTAATAAATAATCAAATTTGAATAATAAATTGATTAAAATGATTTGTATTTATGTTAAATTTACTTTGAAATGTATGCAGTAGCGTAACTAGGTGGGGGCGAGGGGGGCCCCCCCCCCTCCCGCCCCAGGCGCATCGAGCCCTTGGCGCCCCTCGAAACCGGCATAGGCGCCCTACGGCCTCTAAGATATATAGCCCAGGGAATGTGATTTTATCATATTCTTTCCATCGATTGTCTAAAAAAATTGATTGTTTTCTTTTAAAATTATATTACAACTTGAATTCTACTATTTTAAATGAATTTAATTCCAAAAATAATAAATAATGTATATAGAGGCTTTATAATTACAATTTTTTTACTTTCTCTTACCTCTATATATGTTAATATCAGTAGCGTATCCAGGTGGGGGCGAAGGGGGGTCCTCGCCCCCCCCCCCCTCCTTGCCCCAGGATCATTAAGCTGCTTTTTCCCAAAATTTACGACTTTTTTTTGAAATTTCATAATAAATTCGTTTTATATCACAAATCCGGAAAAAAATTACAAAAAAAAGCCCGAACGAGATTCGAATACTAAAAAAAAAAAGGTCGAACGAAAAACGACGCCCCTGTTGAGCTTCGCCCCCTCCGCCCTCAAAGGCTAGTTACGCCGCTGAATGTATGAGAGATTTCATATTAAATGTTTCTTAAATTAAGGTATCATTATGGTAGATTAGAACAGGCCTTCTTAAGAAGAAAATGTTTCGTTAAGTCTATATATCAGACTGATTTTGCTTAAAAATTAGCTTAGAAAGTTGATAAGTTGCGAATGTTTTTGAAAATCTTTAAATAATAAATTTCATCTTTTCTAATTACAAGAAATATTTCCTTTGATATAAAAGTATACAACCCCAAATATCCCTTTGGTTAGTAAGCATTAAGAAAAAAGAAAGAGAAAGAAAGCGAAGAAGAATTAAAAATGCTCTATTTGAAATTCATCTATTGGAAAAAAAGAAACTAAACTTATTATATAACTTAGTTAAGTTATATAATAAGTTTAGTTAAACATTATTTAAGCATTAATATTTTTGTTCTTTTTCTCTTTGAACATTATTTTTTTAAATAGGGTAAATATAAGAAATAAGTTCAAGGAAAAAGAAGAAAACATAAGCTAAAAGAAAAATATTATTTTACAATCCTTTGAATGGGGCAAATTTTTTTGCTATCACAAAATTTAGAAATAACAATAAAATGATAATAATTTCTGGGCTTTTGAGTTTGGAGTTGGGAGAGTTGAAATCAGATTTATTCTTCAGGTGAATTTTAAACTTTATTAAAGGTCTGAAATAAATTGAGACGGGGTCTAAATGGCCTCCGATGCCGAAAAAGAATTTAAATAAATTTAAAAAAAAAGATCTAGTAAGAAAAGTTTAAGCAGAAAATAAGAAATCATAATCTAAAGTTAAGAATATTTTTAATAAATTTTAAAGGCTGATTTCTTTCCTCCGTGGTCCAATATTAATAATAGACTTTTTTTATAAGGCTTCTTTGTATTATTAAATAAAAAAACCTTTTTTTTTTTTTAATGGTATAAATAATATAAAACAAGCCAGTTATTCGAAATTTAAAGAAAAAATTTAGCAGGTTTAGAATGGCATGTCAACACATTTTTTTCTTAGCAACATTAAAATAAAATTAGAAGAAAAGAAAATTGATTAATTGGCCGGAAAGTAAAAAAAAAAAGAAGGAACTCAAAACAATTCTTCAAATATTATTTGTAAATTTTTGGCAAGAATTTATAAAAAGTTTCGGCACAGGACTTTTAAAATAATTTTTAAATCACAAAGAAATATTTTAAAAAAATCAACATCTGGTGTGACTGGTCTCAGAGCTCACAATTTTCTCTTACCCTTGGTATGAGAAAGTTGTGTTCTTTGCTTGTCAAGCCTCGACAAGACACGACAGGGGACTGTGTATTGGGGGTTTGAAGTCCATTTAATCGAATATTACAATATAAGCGATTGGATTCCAAGAATAGCTAATATATTGTCTACTTTATTCAGTAATAATAGGATGTAGTATATACAATTTGCCTGGGACTGCGATTTTCCAAATAATAGAGTAAGAGAAAGTAAAAACCGGAGAGGTTATTATAGGGTCCGACCGAAACAAGATTTTAAACCGGAACCGAATATTCGGCCTCAACCTTAGTTTCGGCCGAAACCGGAACCGAAACCGAAACTTGTATTTCCTATAATTTTTTTTTTTTTTTTTTTTTTTGAATTTTTTTCCCTCCCGTGAAAATCATTTTACCTCTTTTTTTTTTTTCTTTTTTTTTTTTGCATTTTTGCATGCGAGTCTCAGGCCGAAACTGGCCGAAACCGAATATTCGGTCGGTTCCTAGGTTATTAGCAATCGAATTAAAAGAGTTTTTCAAATTTTAATAGAGTAATTAATATTTTTTGCAAGTCTTCTCTTTTTTAATTTTTAAAGACCTGGGCGCTAAAACAATAAGGTATGGGTCCGAAATAATAATTGATCAGGAAAAAAAATTAAAGTTTGGCTAATGATCAATTCTGGCTTGTTTTATTTATTTATTTTTAATGAAAATCTAATCAGAATATAATAAGAACGAAATAAGGAAAAATGTCCGGAAATTAGAAATATTTTTCCCAAGATAAAAATCTTTAAAAAAGCGAGACTTGTTTTTTTTCTTACCAACATCCAAATCTCCTCCAGAGCCGACTGCTGGTCTCGAAGGCTCCAGTACCTCCAATTCTGTATCGACTTTCTTTTTCTTATTGCTAGCCTCTTCATTTTCGTGAGGTTCATCGATGTCTCTGTTATTTATCTGTTGAATTTTGTCTATTCGATGTGGCGGCGATCTGAAAAATGGTTCAGTTTGGTTATTCTATTATCAATACCAATGAATTTATTTCTGTTTTTGATTTCATCACAAATTTGTAAATTTTCTTATATATATTGATATATAAGAAAGATTCGCTTCTGCAGAAGCCAAGATTATTTCTTTAATGGACGTAATTGATCTTTCACCTGAAGGCAAAGATTAAAGACTGCTTGATGATTAATGTAATTTTTATCTTTCGGCTGTAGCGATACCAAATCTTCAGCCAAATAAATAAACATTTATAAAGTAATAATCTTGGCTGCACTTGCAAATATCTCGTCAGCCGCAAAAAATATTAATATCGATTATTATTTCATCCCTTCAGAGCAGTGTTTCCCAACTTTTTGAAGTCCACGGCACCCCAAAGGTGCGTTGGGAATAACATTACACACTAGGGGTACCCTTCCTTGTTTTTTTTTTCCCCTATCAAAACGAAATTTTTTTCCCTTGCGTGAAAATCATTTTAACTTTTATTACCTTTTTTTTTTTTAACAAAGACTAAATTTTTTTCAGCGCTCCGGGAAATTTTTGCCGCTTGCGTTAAAATCATTTTACCTTTTTTTTTTTTTTTTTTTTTTGCAAAACTTTTTGGCTAGGCATTATTTCAAAATCTGGAATTGAAATATAGTATTTGAAATACATTTGTATTTTGTATTTCAAAAACTTAGATCAGAGTATTTTGCCCGGTTAAATATTTCAACTTTTTTTTTTTTAATTTTGTTGATATACATGGCTTCGAATCTAACATTCAATTTAACTGAACATTATTATAATCAGTGTCATATACATCTGTAAAGATGAAAAATAGTCCCAAGAAATTAGTGGCGATAGGCTACATATAAAAATGTCTGCATGTCTATTTTGTATTTCAAATTTTTAGTATTTTACCCCGCTGTCATAATAATAATAATTCATTATGTTACAATTCCTCCCCCCCCCCCCAAAAAAAATAAAAAATCTGGTGTGACTGGCGCACAGCACACAACTTTCTCTTACCTTCGGTAATCGAAAGTTGTGTTCTGTGCTTGTCACACCAGATTTTTTGTGTCGACATGTATTTAATTCCCGGCAGTAGGGAATATTTGAATTCAGATGTAAAATTTATAAGTATGGGAAAATATTTATATTTTGTTACCATGGCAACCATTTCTCCTATCTTCCCTATGAAATACAAGAGTAAAGTGGTCTTCAGAAGATTTCAATTGAAAAATGAGAATATACATTTTAAAGAGAATTTAAAAAATAATTGATTTTTGAATTTAAAAAAAAATCGTTGGAGCAAATTTTAAGAAAATCGAAAAAAACTGAAAAAGTGCATCAGTAAAGTACTACTACTTTTTGGCCGATTTTGATTAAAAGCTTATTTTTCCGGTCCCGGGGGTGTTTAACTTAAATATAAAATTTCAACCTCGTAGCTCAATTCCTTCATGCTTAAAATTGAACACACACCCACCCACCCACACACCCACAGACAGACCATGTCGCGAAAACCACTTTTTTGGATTCAGGGGACCTCAAAACGTGAAGATCCATCAAAATCTCGACATCGAATTTTTGACATGAATCCAATACTTTCTCTCTCTATATATATATTACATATATACATAGGTAAGAGAAAGTAAAAATTCGTATATTCCTAATTATGCAAAGTAGAAATATCCACATATAAAAATCTGGTGTGACTGGCGCACAGCACACAACTTTCTCTTACCTTCGGTAATCGAAAGTTGTGTTCTGTGCTTGTCACACCAGATTTTTTGTGTCGACATATATTTAGTTCCCGACATGACAGTACGGAACATATGAATTCAAGATGTAAAATTTATAAGTATGGGAAAATATTTATATTTTGTTACCATGGCAACCATTTCTCCTATCTTCCCTATGAAATACAAGAGTAAAGTGGTCTTCAGAAGATTTCAATCGCAAAATGAGAATATACATTTTAAAGAGCATCTAAAAAATAATTGATTTTTGAATTTTAAAAAAAATCGTTGGAGCAAATTTTGAGAAAATCGAAAAAAACTGAAAAAGTACATCAGTAAAGTACTAGTACTCTTTGGCCGATTTTGATTAAAAGCTTATTTTCCGGTCCCGGGGGTGTTTAACTTAAATATAAAATTTCAACCTCGTAGCTCAATTCCTTCATGCTTAAAATTGAACACACACCCACCCACCCACCCACACACCCACACACCCACCCACACACCCACCCACCCACCCACAGACAGACCATGTCGCGAAAACCACTTTTTTGGATTCAGGGGACCTCAAAACGTGAAGATCCATCAAAATCTCGACATCGAATTTTTGACATGAAACCAATACTTTCTCTCTATATATATATTACATATATACATAGGTAAGAGAAAGTAAAATGTCTATAAAGAGTCTAAATCTAAAATATCTGCCAAAATTTTAAAAAATTCATATCTTCCAAACAAAAAATGATAAACAAATTCTAAAAATGTCGGCTTGCTCAGAGAATGTGTTCTGTACAGAAAGCATATATGGGCCCGCGGAGAAATAAAAGGGTACCCCTAGTGTGTAATGTTATTCCCAACGCACCTTTGGGGTGCCGTGGACTTCAAAAAGTTGGGAAACACTGCTCTGAAGGGATGAAATAATAATCGATATTAATATTTTTTGCGGCTGACGAGATATTTGCAAGTGCAGCCAAGATTATTACTTTATAAATGTTTATTTATTTGGCTGAAGATTTGGTATCGCTACAGCCGAAAGATAAAAATTACATTAATCATCAAGCAGTCTTTAATCTTTGCCTTCAGGTGAAAGATCAATTACGTCCATTAAAGAAATAATCTTGGCTTCTGCAGAAGCGAATCTTTCTTATATGGTGCATTTCCAAAGTGGCCCGCAAGATCATTTCGGTTGGCTACCCTTGCCCTATTTATTTAAGATCAGGCCTATTAAAAAGAAATTGTTCGTTTTATCTCTTTCATTAGCAAACTGCTCACCTTCTCTTTGGTGTATTTTGGACTGTCTTGGTGACAATGACTTCAGCTCGTTCTCTACGTAACTCCTCTAAAGTGGCAATCATTTCTGAATCAGCAACGTCAAATGCTGTTTGACCCTAAAAAATAAATACGACCATTAATATTATATTTAAATATACTTATATATAAAGTAGGTGTCTTTAAGTCTTCTATTAATATTGTATATATACCGGTATCAAGGAAAATTAAATTACAGAATAATAATAATAATGTATTTGGTAAATTAAATTTCTATTATACTGTATTTTGTTGCTCTAAAGACCAATGTCTTCTCATTTTGAAGAAATATTGAATTAAAAAGGGGATGCAGATATAATGATATTTAATGGCTGGAAATACTCTATTGAAGGATGTGGAAGTGCAGTCGAATAATTTTTTATAAACAATATAACTTATATGTATTCTATTTTAGTGTTCACTAGGAGGGGTGCGTTTGCCACTTTTTTTCCGGAGCGAAATGTAATACCCTGCAAAAGTGGCTCACCCACATGGACATTACAGATATAAATTTTTTTTTAAATCGGACAATATCTTCTGTGAGAATTTTTACCTGAAAGTTTCTAAATTTCGACTGAAAGTCCCAAAATTGTCATTAAGTTTAGTCGGGTTATAAAGCGACATATTTTTGGATAACGAGTTGTCACTTGCGATGAAAACTGACATTCTAGCTTCAAAATGTCAGTTATATGCTCGCGGAAGGGTTAGAGATGCCTCCTCTGGGGACGAAAAAGGAGTAAATTCAGTACAATTAAGCGCCCAAAGGAGGCATCTCTGGCTCTTTCAAGGGCATACATATAACTGTCATTTTGAAGCTAGAATGTCAGTTTTCATCGCAAGTGACATCTCGTTATTAAAAAATATGGTCGCTTTATAACATAACTAAACTTAATGACAATCTTGGGAATTTTCAGTCGAAATTTCGAAACTTTCAGGTAAAAATTCTTACAGAAGATTAAAAAAAAATTCTATCTATAATGTCCAGGTGGGTCAGCCACTTTTGCCGGGTATTACATTTCGTTCCGAAAAAATGGCAAAACGACCCACTCTAGTGTTCACTGAGGATGCCCGAAACGTCTGAAAATTCAGAGAGAACCGAGTGTTTTATTTTTGGATGCCTGCACTTCCACATCATTCATTAAAAAGAGGTTATAAAAATTTAAGAGATCTGAGATCTTCTCACCACGTAATTCTGGAGGTCCATATTGCAGCCGCTGTCTACGAGCATCTCACAAGCTTCAACCTGACCCCAGTGGGCAGCTGCATGCAAAGGGGTCCATCCGTCCTTATCTTGGGCATTCACATCAGCCATGCATTGGAGCAGCACCCTGAAAAATAAACATAAATATTAGCAAAGACGAAATTATCGATTTAAACAATTTAAAAAGTTAACTCTTCAGAAGAATTAGGAGTTTATTAAAAGTTTCAAGTTTCTTTACTTTACCATGCCGATGATGATTTATTGTCATATTTTAATATCAATTAATTAACAAAAAATATCGTGATTTAATTCGTCTCTTGTCATTCTCTTCTAATTTATTCAGCCTTTACCCACAAGTCTTTGCACGACTCAATAACAAGGAGAAAAAAAAGCGCGGCCATTTTGAATTAATTATTTAAACAATGGAATTATTTATTGATTTTATATTATTGCGAATTATCTTTTAAAAAAAAATATTCATCATGCCCTCGGGCTTGGTGTCGTTGGTAGCGCGCCTGCCTTGTATACCAAGGGTCGAGGGTTCGGATCCCAGGCAGTCCGATGATTTTATTTTATTTAAGCCGTTTGAGTACCAAATGGCATAAATAAGAAGGCCCCCAATAGATATATTTACAAATAACAGGTATCGTAAAAAGTCTTTAATGGCCTAAGTTGCCGAAAAGATTGTGTGTATGTGTGTGTGAATAGGAAAAAAGTGAGTTAAAAAAAAAAAAAAAAATATTCATCATTTTTCATATTTAATAAATTTTACTATTCTTCTTCTTCTTTCTTCGCCTTTATATTCCTGCGGTGCGGGGTCGGTGGTAAAAGGGGTCGGCAGAATGTTTTTGCGACAGGAAGAAATAGAACAGGCCGGCCCGTCGCACGGTCTGACGCCTGTTGAAATTATAGAAGGAAGGGACAGACATGTGAAGAATAGGACTGCCAGTCCCAGCTCGGGTAGCTCGTGGTCGCCATCCACGTACCCACAAGATGTGGGCCCCTGAGCAAAATAAATTTTACTATTATTGGATACTAAAAAAGAGAACCTTGAATACCCATTCAAAGAGAAAAAAAATTCATTAGAATATATATATTTTTTTTTTGTAAGACTATGATGATACATCCAAAAGTTTCTATATCAATTTTAGGGAATTTTTCAAATGAAAATAGATTAAAATTTTTTTTTTACCTTCTTTTGGCTCTTAATGTTTAATGATGGTCAGAGAGTAGGCTCCCCTTCATACAAATATTCCTTGTTTCCAATAGTAATTTACCTTTTATTTTACAAATATTTAAGATAAAAAGAATTTAGAGTTTGTAATAAGGAGCTGACCTGATGACCTTGGAGTATCCCTTGGCAGCGGCGACATGTAGCGCAGTGGCGCCTGTAGCGGGATGCGCGCCGGGCTCCGAGCGGCGTCCATTAGCCAGCCACTCTTTCGCATCGCGCAACATGAGTCGCTCCTCCTCATTGCGCGCCTCGTCTGCATTAATACCTGCAAACAGAATATTAACATGTCATTTGTCGGCTTGGATCTTTAGGAATGGCCTTTAAATTTGTATCTCAAATAACTTATGGCATTCACACTCACATTTACACACACATACGCAGTCTTTTGGGGTCCAGGCATTCTTATTTAAGCCATTTGGTATCCAAATCGAACTGCCTGGGATCAGAACCCGCGACTCTTGGGATACAAAGCGCGCTACCAACTACACCAGCCTAGCAAACTTATCCGACAGATAGTAAAACATTGATTAAGAACTCTGAGTTTAAAAAAATGAGTTTTTTCACAGATAAGGAAAAATTTGTGAAGTTGGCTTTCCGATTGATTAGACTAGCGACGATCTTAACGCCATCTCTTAGCAATAATAATCAAACCGTTTTAGCTGCTACTTCCATTTAATGCATACATTAGACTCGAATCAAATTTAGAATTTACAAAGTCTTCTTTTGTATTCAACAATCTCACAATTAACAGATAAATATCTCAGGAAGCTATTGCTTACTGCTATTACCAATTATGAGTCAGATAAAAATCTGACAAAAGTGTTGAGGCTCTTATCTTATAAATGGTTCCTATTTACCTTTAGGCGTTAATTCAAATATTTTATTTACAATTCATATTTCTAAATATGAGCACAAAATAATTTTTATGAAATTCATCTTCTCAAATGGGAAGGTGATGGGGTGCAATGGTAAAAATAATAATTTAGAAAGGAGTATTTAAAAAAAATACATATGTTAACAGCCTATATACATTACAGTTAGAATAGTAATGCTTTATCTTAAAAGGCGGTTTAGATTGAAACCTTTTGTCAGGTGAAGAGCTCATTAAGATTAAAAGCCTTTGGTTTCTTTTGCAAATCATAAGATGAATTAAGGAGGCGAAACTTGCAATAAATCACCTGACATTAATATAAAGGTTTCGGTTTCTGAACTATAAAATATTTCCAAAGGTAGGTGTCGATGCCGTCAAATAAATTATGTATAGTAAAAGTAGACTAATCGTATTTTCTTTGGAAAATTCGTGAAAGAGCATGGCATTTATAATATTACATTTTTTTATTTAAAATAGGCCTACTCTACATCTCGCAATTGCCCAAAGAAGAAACTATTAAGGCGGCTACATACCTAACTGCACTCTTATCAAGCATGCATGAGCAATTTTTTTGTACAAGTATGCACAAATTCCCTTCGGCACCTCACGGTACAAGCATGCTTGTGCAAGCAACAGCTTATGTCGAAAATTAACCTAAAAATATCAAATTCGGAAGGTTATTCGAAGATAACAAGAAATACTCACTTGATTTAAACAGAGACACAATAAAGATTAATATTTAAATTGAAATTTTAAATGAATTAATAGATATTAAATAAATATTAAATCTCAAGACGTCAGAGTTTTGCTTGCGCAAATATGCTTGTGCATGATTAAAATTTAATCGAGCATCAAGCGGCTTGCGCAATTAAAATGCTTGCGCAAAATTCTCCTCCACACGCTCCAGTTTGCTTCTACAAAAAGATTGCACGAGCATGCTTGTCAAGTTTGCAGTAACATGTGTAGCCGGCTTTAGTCTATACTAGTATAATTTAAATAATTAGTTACCTAATTTAAATACATTTCAATCAAACATTTATTAATAATTCACGAAAGTCAAAAATTACATTTCCTAGGTGAAAAATATATTTATTTTTGACTTATAAATAGATAGTCCTAAGGTATGTTATATTATGGTATTTAAATAAATAAAAAATGCTATTCATTACTTTTGACTTTTACAACTTGAATATATACGTAGAAATTATTGATAATAACGCCTCAAACGGCCACCAACGATGATTGCCAGTTTAGCTGGTTGCCTTGGTTTGATAAATAGGGGCAGCGCGATGTGATAGACAAAAGATCGCAATACTTTCTCTCTCTATAAATTTCATACCCTTAGTATATAGGGTAAAAACCGCGTCAAAGGGATGATTTTTTTTTCTTTTTTATTTTTAATTCTTCCATTGGGCAAAAGCCATAGGAGTATACAATTCCAAATAGTTAAAAAAAAAAAAAAAATATACAATATTAAATATATATCCGGTAGTTATGAATGTTAAAAAAATTATGAAGAAAAAAATATAATAAAAAAATTTTTTTTAACACTCCTTTTTCCCATTTTCACTCACAATCACACACATATCCACAGTCTTTTCGGCAACTTAGGCTATATAAGACTTTATACGACCGTTATTGAGAATATAAATAGGGGTTCAGGCATCTTATTTAAGCCATTTGGTATCCAAATGGCTTAAATAAAATCATCGGACTGCCTGGGATCCGAACCCTCGACCCTTGGTATACAAGGGAGGTGCGCTACCAACTACACCAAGCCCAAAGCAGAAATATTTAAATATCAACAAAAATGTTTGTATTAATGGAATCATTGAGTAGACGATGATTACGAAAATATGCAAATTTAAATTATAAAATGTTTTTTTAATGGTAGTCATAGGACTGAAAGAGCCGAGTTTTGCATAAATGAGCCACTGTTGATTAATTAAATACAATTTAGCAAATAAATTTCGTTGGTTTTATTAACAATAGACAACTAAAATTTGAAAAGTTTTATATTTCTGTAAAAAGCAATTGTAAAGCTGTGTTGTAATATTTATTAATCCAGGGTAGTACCAAAATGAGAAAATGCAGCTTTTTTTTTCTTTATATATTTATTTCATCTGACAGCTAACGTTTCGGTTCTGTTTCAACCATCTCCAAGTTAATAAATTTTATTGGGGGTAATGTTCATTGATTAGTCTGTAGCTTAACCTAAACCCTGAAACAATTGGGGTGTGCATGCTTTTACAAAGAAGAATCTGGTGTAGTTGGGTTCATAACAGTTATAGTCATATTAGACCACCTACTACAGCAAATTATTGTTATTCAATAAAATTTATCATTTAAGAATTATTAGATTTTTTTATAGGGGCGTTCAAAAAAAGTTAAGCTTGTCCTAATAGAAATTCATAAAATTTTAATAGAATATTTTCATGACTTATTATTATTCATGAAATTTTTATGGCCGAATAAAGTTGGATAAACATAAGTGAAGTGTTTATAAAAATAATATTTTTCGCACTTGATAGCGAAACTAAGATTAAGATGATCAAAGAATAAGTAAATAAATGGTTATGAATAATCGTATGGGTAAACATTTTAAAGTATAAATCTACAAAATGAAACACCTTTCGTTTAACAGAGTGAATTATATTTGATCCCTATAATAGTGCCATTTCTTGGCAAAACAACTGGTGATGCAAGACTAGTCACCAAGGGCCTATTCTTTTTTATTTCAACCTGGATATAAATATTTTCAATGAAAGATAATCGAAAAAATAATTCCGATCTTTACTCTCATCTATTCCAAATTATCCATCAAATTCCAAAGTTGTCTGCCGTGTTAAAACACCAGATTTTCGAGTAGACATATCGCCTGCTGAGAATCATAGTGGCGAAAAGTCCGAAAATTCAATTTTTGAGTCAAGCCTACGAAACGTTGTTAAAACGTCTTCTCTTTTGAGTGGCAAAGTGGCGAAAATATATTTCCATTCTTTGCTATTGATTCTGGCCCATTCATTTGTTGCCCGGCTATTTTAAATGTATATGTTTATAAAACTTTCTCGAATTGTTCAATTTCGTAGTTTCGCCACTCAGCATTCTAAGCAGGCGATAATTAATTTCTGACAATACATTAGGTAAAATTCAACCAAAGGAAAATATTTAGGGGGGGGGAGGGGGGGGTGGGATTTTTCCCTCCCGTTTTATATTTTAAAGAATATCATGAGATTAACACCAAATTTAAATGGAGGACTCTCACAACACGCCTGGTCAACTTCAGTACAGTCGGTACCACAAGAGCCTGATGTGCTCGAGAGTGAAGCCTTGAGTTTAGTCAACCAAATAATTATTTTTAAAATAAATAAATAATTTATTGATGTGACACCTGTTGGTATATTGATTCAATTGTCAGTAGTTTCTTCCAGGTGGCAGGTGGAGTGTAGTAAGAATTGTTCTTCATTTGCAGAGACTTTTTTATTGGGTTAACGAAGGATGCATCCTTACACGTTTCGGCCATAACCCAATAAAAAAGTCTCTGCAAATGAATTAAGAAGCAATTCTTTAATTCCTACTCCAGCACTCCATCCTGCTTACACCTGGAAGAAACTACTGACAAGTGAATCAATAAATAAATAATATTTTTTTTAATGCAACTAGAGGTAAAAAAAGCTACTTTTAAGACAATCATTTGTACGGCTAAGCATTTTGGTTGCCTAAGCTCCAGGCTTCACTGTTGAGCAAATCAGACATAGTGGCGCCCATTAAATTTGTTAGAGCGTCCGTATAAAAATTATGTAAATGATGCAGGTCGATATATCTGTAAAATAAAATTATGTGAGAGCGGTCCATTTAAAGTTTCAATCTCCGGATATCCGATCCTTGTGTATTTCGAGGGGTAACATTTAAATTTTGTTACCAATGCAATCATAATAATGCCAGTAAAGTGTGTTTCAAACAAAGCAGGAATATGAGAATATATACATTTTGAAGAACAATTTGAAAAAAATCATTAATTTATGATTTTTATCCAAAATCGTAAAATAGAATAAACTGAAAAAGTACACCAATAAATTACTACATTATTCAAAAGCTTAAAGCTACGTTTTCCCCGGTGCGTCACGATTATCTTTCAAAGATTAAACTTGAGCATTATTTCATTGTATTTCCTATGCGGTGTTTTGCTCCGATTGACTGTCTCTAGAGTCGTTAACGATAATCGTTCACAGTTCAGTAAAAATGGAATATAGTCGTGTCAACGATCATTTGATTAATGTCAGCAGCATTAGGATAAACAGTTTCAACAGAAAGACGGAAAATTTCTGATAACTTTTTGTCGTCTTCCCTGAGATGGGAAATTTGGTTCAGACCCTCTTCATTTCTTATTAACTTTTTTGCTCTTTTTATCCCATAAGTATAGAGAAGTATTAAACATCTTCCATCTCCTCAAAAAGGCATTTCAGTAATAATATTTTTACGTCTACTCAACTGTCTTTTTAAACTCATTCTATAACAAAAACACAAACTGCTTTATTATGGAACAATGTGACTGCAAATGAAGAATAGTGAAAAATAAACAAATCGTACAAGTGTACAGGTTCCGAGCAAAATGGTATCAAAAACGTTAAAAGTTCAACGATAGTCGTGAGTCGCACCGAGGAAAACGTACCGTAAGTTCTGTTTGTAAACAAAATCTTGGTATTTAAGTTATGCATCCAGGAAACTTACAAAAACCCTATACCAAAACGGATAAAACATTTTATGAATTTAATATTAAGGCTAAATAAAAGATGGAGTGTGTCCAATTTATTTGGAGACGTATACTAATTACCCGCATCACGGGCGTTTGTCTGAAGCAAGGGTCCAGGGCTTAGAATCCCGCTTGCCTACGTCAAAATAAGAAATATACAAATAAGGAAGAGTTTTGAATATTTTTTTTTTTAATAAAATACGAAAGGAAAAAGTAACTTGTCAAATGCAAAACTAATTATACTAGTTTTTTTTTTCTCTCTTTAAATGCCTATGAATACCTAATGAGAGGGGAAGGTAGAGGATTCGTAAAATAAAAATAAAGTGACTCATCGGAATGAACAACTCAAGTCTCTGTTTCTTTTTTTTATCCTTCTCCAAGAGTAAAAGAGAGAGAGAGAGAGATAGAAAGGAACATTTGCATTTATATAAAGCGCAATAAATCTACGGTATAAAAAGATTTTTAGATAGAGGCACTAATGAAGAGAGGAGGTCTGATTAAGTATAGATTAGAGAGGTACAATTTTGTCCCATCAGGTTAAAAACGCGACCAGAATGCCGGGAGCAAGGGACCAGAGACCAAGAGCAGAACCGGTCGCTGCCAACTTACTAACTGTGTTTGTGTGTGCGCATCAGCGCGTGTGTTTTCAAAGATTAAAAAAAAATCTCTTGCTACCGGATATCAGCCAAAAGAAAAAAGAAAAAAAAATGATCGAAATATTCAATTCGCGGTGCATTTTTTTTTTTACTTTCTATAATAAATATGAAATATCTCTTCAATCATTAGTCTCAGACCTGACACATTGTGGTTACTCTAGGGAGTAACTTTCATTGAAATAATAGTGAGGTGGGTTCCCGTTTCCTTCCTTAGGAGGAAGCATTTCAAATAGAGTTGAATAATTTATTGCCATGAGGTGAGTTGTCTTCAACTCAGAATTATAAGCTTAACTGCTTTATCCTCTCGGCTGATCGCCTCCTCAATTTTGAAATATACTTATTTATAAATAAGATAAAGGATAAACTAAGGTCAGGGATATTAATTAATATAACTATCCAAAAAAAGCTAGTAAATCCAAAAGGAAACATCAATTTATGTAGTCAACGTGGCTTATCAAAATACAACAACTCTGCAATTAGACTACATATACATACCAAGGGTCTGAGGGTTAAGCAATGGACCAATGATCCTGGCCTGAGACCTTGTACCCAGATATGACAATAGATTTTTAAGGTGCAATGCAGAGGAACCTCATTAAAAACCAATTCCTTACGAAAACATTAAAAAAACTGTTTCGTTTCAATTTGATGTGAAACCTTTCCCTTAGTTGGATCGAAAGAGCGCTGGTATTACAAACTATTATGGGATGCACTAATCTGTTTTGCTTTCTGGCAGCAGCTAATCAAAATAAAACTAAATTCCCAATTTTTCGATTAATTGTTCTAGAGTTCCTCTTGACCTGTGGAGCGCAAACTGCAGGTCGAGAGATTATTTTCCTAGGTAGCCAAATTCAAAGTAATTTATTTAAGAATAAAAAATAGAGGTTTTATTCGACAACTATGAGAAACAAATAAAGTCTATCCAGGGTCCAAATGAAAAAAAAAGGGGGGGAGGGTCGGCAATAAATTCGGTATGCGCACCACTGTTCTAGAGTAATCGGAAAACTAGAGTAATAGAAATTCCATCGTATTTTCAGCAGATGAGTGTGTTTGACGGAAATTTAATAAATATCACACATAAGGGCGGTATTTTCGATCACATTTAAGACCTCCTCAAGGCCAAGTCATTGTTAAAAAATTGATCATCTTTCGGTTCATTCAAATTCGCTCTCTGGCCATAGTACAGAAGACGTGCCTTATGTGCTCGAAAGTGGAGCTTTGAGCTTAGACAATCAAACTAATATTTTAAAAATAAATAATCTTTTTTTATTAATGCAAATGAAGTGGAAAAGCTATATAATGAAGGGATGGAGATATTAGCCAATTCGAATGCACCAAGAACAAAATATTTCTAGAATAAGAAGTTGTGGTCTAAATTTATTACGCCATCTGCAGTTATTGGTAATTGTACACATATTGTAAAATACAGACTTGTGGAGCCGACTGTATATTCACTATCTAATTTGGCCATTGGGAGAAATATCGATTATGAGTAATAATCCCAAAAGAGAATCAATTTGATAACAATGGCTTGGACCGGAGGATGGTTCTAAGTGAGATCGAAATGTGGCCCCTTCAGTAATCTACGAGTTATTCGTATACGAGTTCCCCAAACCTCTGAATATTTCTACCAATTCTAACCCTTTTCCAAATAAATTTTAATAATATTTAAGATAATTGAAAATGAATCAAAGAAATTTAGTAAACGAAGCATTTTAATCTAATATCTTTGATAGGATTTATGAAGTGTTAGATTTATTTTATTCAAGTAGAAATTAGTAAAAAGAGCGAGATGAGAACCTTTAGAAGAGGCAAGATATCTCTCAGACAAATGGAAAGCTTTTTAGCTTTTTTATATTATTATAAAAAATAATCTCTTTACTTAGAACTTCCTCTTTATTTATTTTAATGAGTCTTATCAGACTATTTTTATGTTAGCTCATTGATAGAAGGAAATCGGATACAATGTGATTAGAAAATAATTATATTCTAATAAATCGATTTTTAGGCTTTAAAGAGGACGTGGACCTTGAATTTAATTTTACGAAATATATTATTTTATTACTATTATTGTGTATAATTTGCATATTAAAAATATAAAGTTTATCTTATCCGAAAAATCTGACGTGGGCAGATCTTAATGCATTCCACACGACAATGAAGAAGAGTGCATTGAAATGCAGAAAATATGAAAAAAGAGAAGTGAAAAATGACAAAAGTACTTTCAATCAGGGGTGGTGATTTATGCTTTTGAGGAGGAGGATCAGGAATTTGACTCGACCTTAAGACATCTCAACTATAAAAGGTAAAAAAAAAATTCCGACATTGCTTAGTATTAAGTCGAATTGGATCTTATTTAGGGATTAGCGTAGGTGGGGGCAAAACCACGCACGGGGCAAAGGTACGCACGGTTTTTTTTCATACGTGAAATTTGGTAATTTAGTGTCTTAAAATTCCATATCTTATCGGGACAAATCAAATCAATTTTTTTAAATTCCTATTGATATTTATCTAAGAGGAATAAACTATTTTATCGCTTTGTAATGAAAATAAAATTTAACATAAAACGTTAAAGGCGAAAGGGCGAATTTTGAGAAAATAAAAAAAAAAAAACTGAAAAAGTACATCAGTAAAGTACTAGTACTTTTTGGACGATTTTCAAAAGCTTATTTTCACGCCTTAGGTGGGTGTTTAAATTAAATATAAAATTTCAACCTTCTAGCTCTTTTCGTTCTTGAGATATTTTGTTCACAGACAGAACATGTTGCGAAAACCACTTTTTCGGACTCAGGCTTCAAAACGTGTATATCCATCAAAATCTCGACTTCGAATTTTTTACATGAATCCAATATTTTCTCTTCATATATTAACATATAGAGGTAAGAGAAAATCATAGAGACCCTTTACTGCAACTGGAATTTATCTACTTTATTCTTGGCCAAAATTGGTAACAAAATTTTCCCATATTTTCAGATTTAGTAAAAAAATGTAATCTTGTTTTTATTTAAGTCAATGAGCTTCTAATCCAAGCGATAAGGTAGTTTTTTTTTCGGCATTTATATTACCAGATGATAAATTCAATTGTTTAAAACGAGATTATTATTATAGCACTTTGAATCCTTTTCTCTCTTCCAAAACTTATTGAGAAGTTCATATTAATTTTTATTGATCAAATAAAAAATATATAGATCTATTGTAATTTCAATAAGGTTAAGCCGAAGGGAAGTTTTGGTTGATGTTACGGAATGGAAGAGAGCAAGTACGGATGCAGCTAATGAAGAATCATCGTTTTCGGCATTTGGAGCGGAATTTGTAATTTTCCTTTTAAATGGATCGTAACATAAAAGTTAAAATGAGCAGCAGTTTTGGAAATATCATGATACAAAGTGCTATAATGATAATCTCGTCCTGAACGAATGATTTTTTGGTTTACTTATTAATTAAAACTTTTTTTATTTATTATCATTCAAATACTATAAATAAAATTTTGAACAGATCTAAATTATCTTAATTAATTTTTAAAAAATTGAAATTTAACATTAGCCTATGGGGAATAACGACAAACCACACATATTGAATTAAATACATCTTCATCTGATACAAAAACAAAAAAACTTACATTTTATTAATTCACTTCCGAGGAATATGTTAAAAATAAAATCAAAATTTCTCCGACCGCTTTTAAAGATATTTTAACAAGAAATCAAAAAATTCTCCAAAATACATCCTAATATTTAAAAATAATGAATTCTCGAGATAACCACCTCAACTCGCATAACTAATGTCTTTCTCTATGTCAGTTACATTTTTTTTCAATTTTCATATTTTTTCTCCAAATCGTCCATTGTGTTTAAACTGATTTGCATTAAACATTGTAATATATTAAATAAAATAAAATTTAAGCGTTTAAGATTTAAAATAGATAGTTGATGAATCAATGTTGCCAGTTCTATATTACGTGAAAAACTGCTCAAGTCGAAATCATTCATTTATTATTTTTGGTAATTAAATTATTATTAATCCAATTATAAACTATGATAGTCACGACTAAATTATAATAAAATTTTGGCATTCAAATTTTTAATTTTATTTAAAAAATTTAGATTCTATTATATTAATATATCGAACAACCTTAAACAGTTCTCAAACCAGGTAAGGCGCAATAGGCGAGTGGCTTATCGGATAAGCTGAGGCTTAGTAATTCGAGGTAAAATGTCACTCGAGTTCGAACCCAACTTGCCGAAAAAAATTCAACCAAAGTCGAACGTCTCTGCTGGAGCAAAAGGGAGTACACATCCCCTCCAATTCCAGGCACTTAGGGCCTGAGGGATGGACATAGGAATTCAGGGGTAAAACATCACCCGAATTCGAACCATTCCTAGATCGGGGGAGCACAATAGATCTGATCTAGAAGGTCGCAGTGCAAAGAGAAGCCCCAGAACAACTAATCAATCAATCAATCAGGTAAGGCGCAAAGAAGCGGGTTATGCGTCTGGTATTATAAAATGGATGTCGAAAAAAAAGGTCCCATACTTCTTGAATTAGAAGCTGATTGTCTTAAATAAAGACATTATATTTTTTAAATTCCTAAATTTTGTTGCCAATTTTAAAATAAGTGTAGAATCAAGGTGATGTCTCTCGAGCCTTGAGACACAAAGTTTCCAAAGGGAGCAACGAACATTGCGAACATACAAAAAAATCTTTCTTATTGGAATCCACTTCCTACCTTGGTCCATAATGCTTTGCTGCAACACGTTCTCCATCTCCTCGGACTCGGCGATGTCGATTGGCAGATCGCCGTCGTTGTTAACAGCAGCGACATTTGCGCCATTCTCCAGAAGATACCTGCAACCCAAAAAAAAGTGAAGAGATAAGAAAAAAATATTTTTCGATTTAGTGGTTTGAACCGGATGTCGAATCAAGAAAAAGAATTTCTTTGTAAGTTTTTATTTATTTAAAAAAATCAATCTTACTCAGAGTGTAGTCATTTACTTATTTATTTATTCAAAGATCAAAGAAAGACTGTATTTTCAATAAGTTATAATAAATTATTTTTAAATATGTCTAAGATTCCATGGTGTGCATAAAGTGATTGTTCACTTTTAGATTAATTGCTGTGGAGCAGGGGTGGCCAACCCTTTAAAAGAGTACTGCAGCAATCATAGAGTTGGGCATTTTGGTTGCCTAACTTCCAGTGCTTCAATTTACAGTTCACATTTAATCTTATTGACGAATGTGATTCTTATCTCTCCAGGTAGATGTAGTTTTGGGGAAACCAAGTAATTAATTTTAACTGTTTTTTGGATAGATTAAAATTTTTCCAAAAGGAAACCAACGGGTTTCGTATCAATGTTCCATTTTTTTAAGTGAAGAAACATTGTTCTCGGCACGCCTCAAATGTTTTACAATAAAACAGGAAACAAATTTTGTTATGGACAATTTAATCATCATCTGCTCTCGGGTGACTTAGAAGAAAAACAAATAAACATTTGCAACGATTAAAGGTCAAGAGGCATTCCATTGCACTTGTCAAAAGGTTAGTCCCTGAATCGGCAGGGGAAGTGGTGGGGGTGGCCCCCTTTCTCCGACACATCAAACACAATCTCATTTGCGTTATCTTAATTTGATCGTTTGAATTTAATTAAATTATTAACCAGTTTTGGCAGAGATTAAATAAATTAATCCCTTGATGGAAGGAAGAGTGAGTGCTTTTTGAGATAGAAATAAATATTTTATATCCTATCCATTAAAAAAAAAAAAATCAATCAAGGTGTTTATAAAATTTCAACTAGTTGTAATAGTCTAATGAAAATCGTTTGAAAATTTCTGCTAATCCAAGGAAAAAAATAGCGTTCAAACTCAGCGATCTATGTTAAGTGTTTATTGGCATTTGTGACCATAACGAGGGTAGTTTGAAAAGTTTTCGAACTAACCAAAAGACAAGTCATTTCTTTATCAAATTTATATTTATTTTTCTACATAGTCTCCTTGATGAAATAGGAGGATCGCTGGCAGAATATAGACTATGTAGAAAAATAAAGCTCCATTTTCTGGTTCATAATATATTGAATGATCAATGTCACTTGTTTGGTTTGGAAAAATTTTTTTCTAAAATATCTGATAGAGAAAATCTTTAAGAGAAAGATGAGTAGGAGCAGCCAAAATTACAAAGCCTCCTATTATTTGCGAGGGCAGGTCAATAAGTCCGTGACTTTTTGAATGAAACACAGGTTTTTGGATAAAAAATTATTTTATTTTTCAATGTAGTCTCTCCTTTGAGCTCTATACATTTGGGTATCAAAAAAGATATTTGTTTGTGTGAGCCATTTTTTCAGGTTTTGAAACAAGAAATAGTCACTCGGGTCTAAATCCGGAGAATAGGGCGGATGAGGGAGCAATTCGTATCCGAATTCACGTATCCGTACACGAAATTCGCTTTTTTTTATTTTCTTCTCAAATCACGAGGTAGTCTGCTATTAATGGATGTCAAACAAAAAATAAAAGACCCAGCTGGTTCAAATTTCGACAGGAGTTTGCTGATAGTTGCCTGCTGACAGGAGCAGTGTTGCCATTTCAGTTTAAGAGGCGGGAAATTCAAAAAGTCACGGACTTAATGGCCTGCCCTCGTACAATCCAACGAGACATTTCGGGAAAACTTTGTTCTCCCATCATCAGTCTTTTAAATTGTGTATGTTCCGGAGTTGTCAAATGGGCACAATACATTATTGTATAGATGAGTTATACATCTAGCTTATTCAGTGAGAATGAATATGCTAAAAAAAATATTTTAGGGCCAAAAACTGTAAAATAAGTTATTTTTAGTTTTTGTTTGTTACTAAGAAAAATATGTATATTGAATACATATTATATTGG
The DNA here is from genome assembly GCA_023213315.1 of Euborellia annulipes. NCBI lineage: Eukaryota > Metazoa > Arthropoda > Insecta > Dermaptera > Anisolabididae > Euborellia > Euborellia annulipes. The sequence goes on along the minus strand of JAKCPI010026302.1, from coordinate 7,578 downwards.
TATTGCTCAGGGGCCCACTTCTTGTGGTTACGTGGATGGCGACCACGAGCTGCCCAAGTTGGGACAGGCAGTCCTTCAGTTCTTTATATGTCTATCTCTTCTTCCCTCATTTCAACAGGTGTCCGACCGTGCGACGGGCCGGCCTATTCTATTTCTTCCTGTCGCAAAAACGCATGATAGGGTTGGAGGGAAAAAATGAGGTCCGCCGATCCCGCATCGAGGGAATAAGGCGAGGACAGAAGAAGAAAAATACATATTATATTGATAGTATAAAAGTATATTTTTACTAGTTTTTTTAAGCCCTTTTTCGGGATTTGAGGTCATTTAGACCAGGTCTCTATTGGCTATTAGTAGCCAAATCAAATGAAATAATCTTTTGCCAGTGACGAGAAGCGGACCCCTAACCCGTAGCAAAAGAAGCTAGTACTCAACCAGTGTGCCTTGGACCAATATAAAAAATAAATTTTTTTACTACTCGTGATGTACTTTTGTAGATTTTCCTATTATTATTAGATATAAAGATTAGAGAGATAGATTGGCCTCTACCACTAAAAAAAAAATTTGTATATTTTTATAAAATTTACAATCAACCGGGTAAAAATCTTAGGGAATTGTCTTTGATATTTTGCGACGTGTTTGATAAAATTCATATTAGTCATGTTTCGTTCCATGTATACAGAAAGGTGCTTATCTTTTTGTTTGTATCTATCTAATCGTTAATGTCAATACAAAATTTTTTATTTTATTTATCTGTCGAAAATGTGTATAGCTAAACTGAAAAATAATTTTTTTTTCATTAGGTACGTGTACGTGATCATTTCCTTTAACAGGTAAACGGGTACTAAGAAGAAGAATGCAAGAAATAAAATTTTAAAGAGATTATTATTATTATTATTATTTTTATTTTGACTCTATTCTGAAATGATCATATGAATTATTTTAATCCCTTGATGATAAGATGTAAATGGTGAATGATATTGTATTTTATTATACCCATTATCCTCCTATGTTCGCTGAATTTCATTTGAAATTTAATATTAAATTACTAACTACGCAGCCCACCTTCGATGGTCTACACTTTAATATATAGCTAACTTGATAGGTATTTTGAATACTAATATCTTATTCAAATATATAGATCTCAAATAATATTGTAAAAGTAATTTTTTATAAGTAAAAAAATATGTTTACATGTATCAGAGCATGTTTTATAAAACCGATATATATTCTTCATTCAAAGACAATATCCTATTATATAATTATGCTAATTTTCCATTACATTAACACTCTATAATTAATACTGTCACTTGCTAATTATTCTTAATCTAAGTGAGAAAAAAATAAAAATACTGAGAGTCGGTATAATTATTAACTATACAGCTCGTCTTACTACACTTATCTCAAAATTCACTCTCCCTCCCCCCTTATGCTTAATTTAAGGTGCGCGTCTCGGGGTGCTAATTTTGGGAGTTTCCAGCGGCCACAATTTTGAAGCTATCGACCTCAATTTTTTTTTTAATTAAAGCTATTTAAAATATCTACAACTTATAGAAGCCCTTTTTTTGATTTTCTAAAAAAAAAATTTTTTTTTAGATTAATCGCATTAAATAAAAGATATTTTAAAAAAAGGAGCTCTATAAGTTGTAGATAATTAAATTAGTAATCATTGTGTTAAAGAATAATTAATTTTTTGCCTTTAATTAATTAGCTGGAAGCTCTAGAATGAAATGGAAAAAATCCCTTATATTCCTATTGGGAAAACTAACGCCATCTCTTGCCGCCTCGAGTAACTCGGTAGTCTATAGTGTTCTAACCGTTTTTCGAGACGCGCACCTTAATTTATTTTTAAAGAGCTGTCCTTACCTAGCAATGGAGATAAATCCGCATGAAGCGGTGGCATGTAAGGGGGTCCAGCCCTCGTTGTCACCTCGGTTTACGTCGGCGCCGTTCTCGACGAGGAACTCCACCATTTCGAGGTGGTCGTCGATACATGCCTGTAACAAAAATCCAGATGAAATTCACAATAAACAGGCATTAGAAAAGTTTGGTGATTTATAAATTGTGTCTCCTTTCTAAGAAGAAATGTATCCACTTAAGAGTTGGAATAAACAACTGAAACTGTTTGGCCCTCTGTCAAAATATACAATAACAGAGGAACAGGTAGGATTTGGCGAGGGGCCAGTACCCCTTGTCTTGCAATTAACTCATCTACAGCCATTCCTTCTAATAGAGATCTCGGATTGTTTATTTATTTCTCTTCTCGTTTCCCATGTTATCTAATCATTCAAAAGGGTACCAAACCCGCCTATAAACATACCTTTGCCAAATACAGAATATTGAACAATTTTTTTATGGAAATTAAAATATTATTTAAAGTCTAGCCACAATTAAATTATTAATATTTATTTATCTATGCGCAATGATGATTAAAGATGAGTGTCTCTCATCCATCAGCCGGCAGGCGACAGAGCAATTAAAAACATATTTGTTTTCGTTTGGCGTCCGTTGCTTAAGACACGAAAAGAGCCCCGAGCAAGGCTAAACAGCAACCTGTTTGCATTGCTTGGTGTTTATAATTTGGAGCAGGTATCAACAAACTTACTCGACAGTCTTAATTTGGGTTTAAAATAATAAGATTATTTTTATTTCGCTTTTAAAATAATCTGAAAATCCTATCTGAGATAAGAAATATTGTTTATCTAATGATGAAAGAAGATACAAGTGAATATCATTTCTGTTTTTAGAACAAAATTTGATAAATAACTTCAATAGGCTTAAAAGGGAAGGGGATTTTGACTAAAATTACCCATTAATTATCAGAAACAATTTCATATAACTAGACAGTCAAAAACAAAAATTCCTCCAAATATGGATAGAAGTTGAAATCACCCCATCAGGATTTGATTTAGACCATATCGCCTGCTGAGAATGCTGAGTGGCGAAAGTCTGAAATTGAACAATTCGAGAAAAGGCGTTTGAAAGTATTATAAACATATACATACAGCCGGGCAACAAATGAATGGGCCAGAATCAGTAGCAAAGAATGGAAATTTATTTTCGCCACTTCGCCACTCAAAAGAAAAGACATTTTAACAACGTTTGCTAGGATTAACTCAAAAATTGAATTTTCGAACTTTCGCCACTATGATTCTCAGCAGGCGATATATCAATTTGAGTCGACTCTCGATAATTCGAACTCTTCAGCTGTAAACCTCTGCAAATCGAAAAAAATACGGGAATTTTGATACCCTCGATAACTCCAAGTCCATTTCGTAACAAGAAGAGGAGAGAACGTTCTATAATTCGAATTAGGTCACTTATCCTCTTTATTATTCGAATATTTCCTCATTTTCCGCCTAATGTCACTTCCTTTCAGCCCAGCTTAACTTCCCAAATCTCTTTAGTTTATCCCGATGAGCGCAAGACAGAAAAAAATATAATAAAAATTCGAATTTTTTTTCTTTCCTCTTGATGATTCAAACTTTTTTGATAATACAAAGTCTCGAATTTTTCTTGTAGTTCGTTGGTTTTCGAATTATGGAAAGTCGATTGTAGATCCAAGTGAATCTTGAAAAAAATAGATGCTGTCTTATTTTAATTATTAAAAGGTAGAAAAGTTTGACTTTCTTTTTTAGTACCATTTCGCTCGGAATTTTTTTTTTTACGTTTCTGTTTAATTCGTTTTCAAAGTTTCTTATAGAAAAAAATATTGCATTCGTGTCTATGTCGAGATTTTAATGAAAATACACGTTTTGACGGTACCTAAGTCCAAAAAAGTAAGTCTGTGAAAAAAATCTCTCAAGAACGAAAAGCGCTACGAGGATGTAATTTGAAGTTAAGAATCCCCCTGACATGTGATATTGAATAAAATTTGCCAAAGAATACCAGTAGTATTTTTAAAAGTATGTATTTTTTCAGTTTTTCCCAAAACCACCTCTTCTTTTTACTCTTGAATTTAATAGGATATGAGAAAGAGTTGAAAAAAAAATTGACATCTAGGGTTCTGAGAAAGCTAAAACATCACGACACAAAAAATCTGATGTCACTGTCAATTGCCAAATGTAAAAGTTGTGTTTTGTGCAGTCAGTCACGCCAGACTTTTTTATTTGAGCTTATCAAAGAAGAACACATTAGGAGGAAATAGAAAGAAATATGATTAGTAAAGAGATAAAGAGATGATTAAAATATTTTCCCAGAATTACGAAAACATAAAACTACGGTCAAGAGTCGGCTAAGCTTTGAGGGATTACTAAATTCTGATCAAGGTGATACAGCAAAATAACTACTCAAAATATGTCTGTCACACACTCCTTTAACAAAAAGATTGACGGTGAAAAATATGAAATTATCGGAGAACAACTCAAAATAAATTGGGAGATCTTCTTCTATTGCCTAAAAAAAGCATAATTATTGGAGACGGAGGAAAAAACCAGCGTTTGTTGAACACCTTTACACTTTTATTTTAAGCAGAGGTTTCGGTAACCATAACGGATGCCTTCTTCAGTGCCATAAGGTGTCCCTGCCATATATGATAATATGTAATGCATAGGAAGCATCATCCTGGAGCACTCGGCAAGTAATGTACAAACGCTGGTTTTATTCCTCCCGACTCCAATCTCACATACCCAACTTAAGGCATAATTATTGTTGGTTCCAAAAATTTAGAACTCTCCCATTTTTAAATAATCATAACTGTGTGAACAAATCCTTCATAAATAGATGTTGACAAAATGAAAAGCATAAGACCATTCGAAACTGATCTCCAAAACATGACTTCAAATTCCTTCTTTAAAAGGAAAAGAAGAATGATAATAAAAAAAGCTTCAATTTTACTAATTATTGTTTATTTCCAAATATATCTTGTTAAATAATTCTGACCGGTTGGATTTGCCCGGAGGCATTTTGTTGAACGACAAGAGACATGATTTTTTTTTATATTTGTCAAAGGTTGTTGACTCGCCATTGTGGTTAATATTGACTCATTGCATAAGAGGAAAGTTGGACTTGACATTTGCATTTCCGTCTTTAGAGAAAAATTTTGATGAAGAAAAAAAAAATAAATGAATCAAGAAAATGAATGATTCATGCCTATCGTCCTATTAATCATTAATTCATTAAATGTTTGTTTTAATGCGAGTTTTAAAGATTAACCAAGTCTAAACATTTCTAAGAAAATAATTTATTTGACCATATTTTTTTTTTTTGACTAGTCTATTGAACTCACCAATTATATTTATAATCAAAAGTATAAAATCAAGTGTCAATATTTTTTTTAAGAGAGATGGTATGTCTGGCGCCATCTTAATGGAAACTTATTGGAAGTCGCGCCAAAAACTGCGTTCTTTTCCCAATAAAAAAAAAAAACAGTCGTAGAATTTATTTTGGGAATGGTTCTTTTTCTTCTTTGAATTCTAATTTGCAAATGGTTTTTGGCTGATAAATTAAAGGATAAAGCAAGGAAATAGATACGACCTCTTAATGAGGTGCACATGTTTTAAAAAAGAGGGGAGGTGATTTGTTTTTTATGTATCAACACCTTTTTTTCAATTTTGCTCTAGTAGTGTGGGAACGATTAATTTATGAGGAGAAATTCCAAATTTGAATTTAAAAGATAATAAGAATAAAAGAGCACAGTTTCTTTTTTCATTAATTTATAATCCCACAGCAACTTTTCGGTGGTCAATGCGACCATCTTCATGGCTAGGGATCAGTTACATGAAAGACCTCTGATGTTTATTGATACCACCATCTATTAGGTATAACTCGTTTGGAACTATCATAAGGACTTTAGTTGGTTGTAAATAATGAATTACAGAATAATGAAATAAATTACTTCTGATTGTCAGTTGGTGTTGAGAAACAAGCAAGAAAAAACAATTTTACTTTCTGCAGGATCTTTTAATAGCTAGAATTGAGAATATATTTGTCCTGATGATGACCTCAAGAAGGTCGAAACTGTAAAAAACTTATGCACGCTCCGGTCGTCTAGCTATTAAAAGATTCTACAAAAAAGAAAAATGGTTGTTCTTACTTATTTGTCAACACCTGATATATTTCATATTTCATTAAAACCGAAACTGCTTCCTAAACAGAGAGTTTTATTTCGAGGAGACCTGGCTGCCTGCTCCTGTTACTTATTGTTTGAATACAACAGCCACTTTAACCCTTCAAGTGGAGAAGATATAACAATTCGATTTTATTCTGAAACTTTTCCGGGCATTTATTAATTAAGATGAGAAAAAGATGACGACACCTCATTGAAGAAGAAAACATTTTATCTTCGGATGCGTTGACATTTTCATGGTCTTAATTAATATCTAAATCAATAAAGTCACCTTCAGAATAAAAGGAATTTGTATTTACTAAGTCATATAAAACGATTCAAGGAATATAAATTTTGTAATTTTAAACTCAGCATAAAAATAATAAAACGAAAAGTGACTTGAAAAAGATAGACACTGACTTATAAGTGAAGGGTTGCGAAATATGCCTATCCATAAGGAACAAAACGCGTGATCCGTAGAAGTTGGATTCATTGCTTTCAGGTAAGATAACGTTTATTTAAAGTAAATAGTGGGGAATGTTTTTGTCTGAAAGTATGGCTAAGGCTGAGTCAAAAAAGAACTTCAAGACTTTTAGCAGCCAAATGTATTTTATTAAAGCTGACGTTTTGGTCCTTTGTCTAAGCCATCTTTAGAGACGATTGGGGAAAATAAATGAATTTCCGGAAATAAGCTACAGTAGTATGAATGAACAAATCGTTCAAGAGAAAGACAGAGCTTAATTTTATAAAGAAGTTTGAAAACTTCATTATTTCACTTTGAGAAAACGGAAAAGCAACATGTTAGGTCTAATGTTAGAATACCCAACAAAAGGAATAATTGCACTAATTAATTTTCTAAATTTTCCAGAAGGGAGAATAGAATAAAAGATCCTATGAGTTGTTTTATTTTTAAGAAAATTAAGTGAACTTGCCAAGCAGTTGTGTTGGTGCTATGCTATCAATTATTCACCCGATGACGTGTGACAGAGATAAGATATTATCTCTCATTAGTCAAGATCCATTCATGTCAAAATTGAAAAAAAAAATGAGAGAGAATAAATTTCTTATATTGATCGATGTTCTTTTTTCATTTTCCAAATATTTATTTATCTTCTTTGATTTTTTCATACAAAACATTTTTTTTTTTTTTTTTTTGAGAGAGATAGCATAAATGAAAATCTTATTTTGGGATTAGTGATAAATATCGTTCTCTCAAATATTAATTAAATTCAAGGTATCAAAATATTTTATCAATTCATTATCAAATTCCAATCAATAAAAAAAAATTTGAAAATACTGTAATTTGATAATTTCATTTTCAGAAATGTTCTTCAAGTTTTCCCAAATCTTAAATATAAAATATGACCTATATTCTATACTTCTATACAATAACAAACCATTAGATAGATCTTAAATTCCTAATATGATCATTTCCTAAACAGGGATGGTCAAAATTCACTAAAAAAATGGATCGCGATCCGATCTGCAGATCCAGTAAATGGAAAAATCACGATCCGCAATCTTCTTCTTCTCTC